>JBCNYG010000007.1:1714146-1727306 GCA_039654305.1 Porochilus rendahli | reverse complement strand
GGTGTCGGTATAGGCGTGGAAGGGGGATTTGGATTGTGTGTGTGTGTGTGTGTGTGTGTGTGTGTGTGTGTGTGTGTGTGTGTGTGTGTGTGTGTGTGTGTGTCCATGGGCGTGCATGCGTGTGTGTGCGTGTTGAAGAGCCATGCTGAGTTCAAGACCCCCTGGAGAACTTCAAACATCCTCTCTTAACAACACACATCTCTTTACAAAACTCACCATATAAGCACAATCCCTAAAAAACGTCTCTTAAAAATTCCAAAATGGGACTCAACAGACCCTTCAGACTAATGTTAACCTACGCAAACTTACAAACATAATGGACATAATCAATACATCAGCTAAAAATAAATAAATAAATAAAAAATGATGTGCTGAGCACGAAAACAGAGAGAACAAAGGAGCTGCAGTTCTGTCACCGAGTCTATAATCAGTGTGCATCAAGCACATGCAAACCAGGATTGTGAATTAATGACCTGTCCTTTGCCCAAACCACAATGAACACACCTCCTCACTGACAAAAAGTGATTTTGATCACCATTACAATCTCTTCTTTTTCGTAGCGAAAGCACATTTGCCCTTGTTCTCGTTTTCTAGCACAGAGCGAGGTGGGTCGTTAGGGCCAAATCACGCGGCACCTCCTAATTTGAAATAATTAAATCTTTCCTCCTGCCCTCGGAATCCCCTTGAAATATGCATGTGCAGGTTAGAGTTGGTGGGGTGAACAGGAGGCTATCACACACACTGACACTTCCTGTGCCACAGCTTGCAGATGCAGCACCGCTCACAAGCAGATTAAAACTGACACTAATTATAATCTGACTAGTGTTATATAACTTAGATGCTCAGGTGAATCCCCGGCCTGTTCACCCGCGTTGACAGATCCTGTCACTTTTGTTTAGAGGCTGAATTGTGGAAAGAAAAGAGGCTGTGCAGCGCTGCATTCAAGGCCTGCTGCCAAATTGGCTCTGGATTCAGACGTGGCTCTGTCCCTTTTTTTATTTAATTGAAGTGCTAATGAGTAGTGGGTCTTGCGAGTGCCACTCTCTCATGCAAAAAAAAAAAAGGGGGGGGGGGGACAAAATGCTCAGACCTTTGAGTGCACTACAGGCCTGGGTTTGGAGAGATAGTAGGTTAACTGCATGTGCTTTCCTTCTTAGCTGAACAAAAACAGCACACCTTAACTTACACACACACACACAGACACAGACACACACACACACTGTGCACGTTACACAGTCAATAGTGCATATTTGCATTTATTATATTCTTCCTCCTGCTATTGAGCCACTGGGAGCAGCCTGACAGAATGCACTAATGTCCAAAATCTGGAGCTGAATCTGTTACACATTAAGGCCTGAAAGTACATGATATGAACCTGGTCAATCTGCCCATACACACACACACACACACACACACACACACACAAACCATTCACACTCACATTTACACCTAGGGGAAATTTTTAACATTTGAAAATTTGCCTAATGTGCATGACTGTGGGAAGAAACCAGAGTACCCAGAGGAAACCCACACAAGTACAGGGAGAACAGGCAAACTCCATGAACGTTTGAGCCCACGACTTGAACCCAGGACGTTTTTGCTGTGAGGCCGACTTGCTAACCACTACATCACCATGCTGCTCTGGCTAGCACTTATTAAAAGCTCATTTCATTTATTCCCCCCAAACTTTCTTGCTTCCAAATTTGGTGAAATTTTTCTTCACGTAAAAATCGGATTATATATATATATATCTATATATATAAAGTACTGTGCAAAGTGTTGTTCACCCTATTCTTTTTAGGATAAACTTTGCTATAGATTTTTATTTTATTACTTGTTTATTAGCAAGTTAGTACGAAAACACTTTAGAGTTCCAACCATTAGTTTTCCAGCACAAAATAAAATGTTACATAAAAAACTTTGTATAGTACATCAATAAAGAAAGCAGCACATTATGTATAAGAGACAAAAATATAGTGAAGTTTGCTGCTATTTACATTTAGCATTTAGGCGCTAAATGGTTTGCAAGATGGCGGAGAAAACCAGAGTGACACCAATTTGCATATAAAGGTAAGTAACTGACACTGATTAAAAACAATCACTAAGTCAACAAGTGCTTGTTATCTTTTCACTTAATTTATTCTTTGATTATAATGAAAATAAAACAAAAGCTGTTTTAATATATTCTGCACAGGAACATAAGAAAGAAGCCCAGTAAAATGAGATTTTTATGGTTGAGAACTCATGTTTTGTTGTTCTTATATAACAATAATATTGTTGTTCTAATATAACAGGCGTAGTAATTATTAAGCTAGATGTATGGTGCAATAACACAGCAGCTAAAACCTTCTTTATTTCTGATGGAAAGTATCGCAGTAACATTATTTCTGATGGATAATACTGTGGAGATAATTTATTAATATAATCACTCAGCCCTTAATTTAATTACAAACATTAAATCCTCTACAGTTCAGTTTGCACTGATTTTAAAAGTTGAAGTCATGTTCTCTGGGACAAATAAACTATTCTGCACCACTGATGTAGGGAGAGGCACAGAGGCCTAATGGTTAGCGCAGTGGCGAAGTCCTTAGTGCAGTGGTGTAGTGGTTAGTCTGGTGGCGTAGTGATTTGGGCAGTGGCGTAATGGGTAGCGCGGTGGCTTAGTGGTTAGCGCAGTGGCTTAGTAAAAAGCACGGTGGTGTAGTGGTTAGCGTGGTAGCGTAGTGGTTAGTGTGGTGGGTGAGTGATTAGGGCAGTGGGGTAGTGGTTAGCATAGTGGCGTAGTGGTTAGTACAGTGGCGTAGTGATAAGCATTGTGGCATATTGATAAGCACGGTGGCATAGTGGTTTGCATGGTGGCGTAGTGGTTAGCGTGGTGGCGTAGTGATAAGCATGGTGGCATAGTGGTTCGCATTGTGGTGTAGGGATTAGCGCAGTGGCCTAGTGATTAGCATGGTGGCATAGTGATTAACACGGCTTAATGGTTAGTGCGGTGGTCTAGTGGTTAGTGCGGTGGTCTAGTGGTTAGCGCGGTGGCTTAGTGGTTAGCACGGTGGCATAGTGGTTAGCGTGGTAGCGTAGTGGTTAGTGTGGTGGGGTAGTGATTAGGGCGGTAGGGTAGTGGGTGACACGGTGGTGTAGTGGTTAGCGCGGTGGCATAGTGATAAGCACAGTGGGGTAGTGATAAGCACAGTGGGGTAGTGGTTTGCACGGTGGCATAGTGATAAGCACGGTGACGTAGTGGTTTACATGGTGACGTAGTGGTTAGCGCGGTGCCGTAGTGGTTAGCACGGTGGTATAGTGGTTAGAACGTTGGCATAGTGGCTAGCGCGGTGGTGTAGTGGTTAGCGTGGTAGCTTATTGATGAACACGGTGGCATAGTGGTTTAAATGGTGGTCTAGTGGTTAGCAGAGTGGCGTAGTAATTATCACACTAGTGTAGTGATTAGCACGTCCACCTCACAGCAAGGAGGTCCTGTCTTTAAGTCTTGGACTTTCGAGGGTGCTTCTATGTGGAGTTTGCATATTCTCCTCTGGGTACTCTGGGTTTCTCAGTTCCACAGTTATGCACATTGGTTGTTCCAGATTGCCCCAGGTGTGAGTGTAAACGTTTGTGTGTGTGTTTCCCTGTGATGGACTGTTTAGGGTGTGCTCTGCATATGCCCAGAATCGGCTGAGATATGTTATGAATATAGTTATATATATAGAATATAGTATAGTTATGAAGCAAACCATTTCACATTTGGAGGATTTTTAATTTTCAACCAGTATTTTTCTGTTTTGCAGTCAACCGAGATCGACACCAATCCCAAAGCACGAGAGCATATACCGGTACACACACTGATGGACAGGTGGTTGTGTGGGTCATGAAAGATCAGGTCGGTGCATTCTCCAAAATTCCTAATTAGGTTTGCGGGGAGGTTGGCGCCTATCTCAGTCAACTCTAGGGTAGGGCACACCCCGAACAGCTCGCCAGACCACTGCAGGGCCAACATACATACAACCATTGACTCTTATACCTAGGGGTGATTTGCAACAGCCAATTATCCTACTGTGTATGTTTTTGGACTGTGGGAGGAAACCGTAGTACCCGGAGGGAACACACGCAAACAAGCTTGGAGAGCATGAAGAATCAATATCACAATCAATATCATATATTGCGGCGGCTTAGTGGTTAACATGTCCCCCTAACAGTAAGAAGGTCCTGGGTGTGAGTCCCAGGCTCGGGCGTTTCTGTGTGGAGTTTGCATGTTCTCCCCGTGCTTGCGTGGGTTTCCTCCGGGTGCTCCGGTTTCCATCCACAGTCCAGAGACATGTACATTACGCTAACTGGCTGTTACAAATTGCCCCTAGGTGTGAGTGTGAATGTTTGTGTGTCTGTGCTGGCCCTGCGATGGACTGGTAAGCTGTTTAGGGTGTACGAAAGTCGGCTGAGGGTCAAGCCTCCCCATGAACCTAATACGATTGGCATGTGTGAGTGGCATGTGTGAGTGATGAGAGCTTTGGTGAGTGTGTGTGTGTGTGTGTGTGTGTGTGTGTGTGTGTTTCTCACCTTGCGCTCACTGTTCTGAAACATCTCCAAAGCATCCTCCACCTGACTTTTCTCATAACCCAGTGCACACAGATGATCACGTGCCACCAAGTAATTCAGAATCTGCACAGATACAGAAAATGAATGTACTGAGTTGAGGTGCTGGACCTCTAGTGGTTCCACTCTGTTACTGCGACCCCCTTCATCTTTTTGTTCTTGTCTGGATGGGCACTTGATGGAGAACACTGCTGTGTAATTCTTTCTCATTTTCCTGTAGGAATAATTCTGACTCAGGCCGAGTCTCACCCATGTTACAGATTCTTAATAGCACAATACTATCATTAAATACATTTTTGTGGATTCTTGGGAGCAGTTCTGGCAGTGTGGGTGTACCTGGGGCTTGAACCACTGAGTGTCTGCTCTGATCACAGGAACAAGGAAAGGGATAAAGGGGTGAAGCTGTTAAAAACATGTGCTTCAAAATGCTAAATAATTATATTAAGTGCTCAGGACTGTGCAGGGAAGAGAAGTGTGTGTTCAGAGCCTGTTGGGATTTTTACACCCGAGTCTTCTGGTTTATCGGGCCAGAGCTTATCTAACTCCTGCTGGTTGGGATGCTAGGTTACCTTCCAAGTATTTTTATTTATTTTTTTTACTGATACCCATTTATATTCCTGGGTAAACAGAGGCATACTTGTGGTTAAGACCTTGCCCTAAGCTTTAGCATGGTGGGGGATTTAAACCCACGTCCTCTCAATCATGAGCCCAGCATCCTAACCTCTACACCCTCTGACCCCACTGTGTTTAGAGTTCAGTAATAACGCATACAACATTTAAACCCAAAGTGGGAATGGCTTAACCCTTAAAATCTTTGTTGGGGCACATCCCAGGTTCCATCCTTAGAGTTCATAACCAGTCAGAATATATTGTGTAAAACATAGCGTGTATTAATCGTTGTTGCTGTTGTTTGTTCCTACCTACAATCTTTTTTTAATCAGTAACTGATTATTTCCTGAAATGTAAACCGATCAGCAGCCTGACTTCAATCCCAGTGACTCTGACCAGGCAGTTAATAAGGATTAATGAAGAGATTTGATGAATGCATTGTATAAAGCAGTGAGTGGCTCAGTGATTAAGGCTCTGATCAGAAGGTCGGAGGGTTCAACCCCCAGTACAACAACGCAACCTGAGCACTTCTCAGTTGTATAAATGAGATTTAAATATAAGTCACTCTTGATTAGGGCATCGGCCAAATTCTGTACATGTGAAACAGTGCTTTCTTCGTACCATGAACCTTAGATGACCTTTGACCCTTCCTGAAAAGACTAATAATATAAAAATACACATGAAGGCACCTACTGGTTATATCTGTGTTTATATCTGTTAGAAACACATTCACTCTTTTTTCCTAATAATGTGTTGTGTTTGGTTACATTCTTTTAATTTTACGTGTATGTGTGTACGTGTGTGTGTGTAGAGTTTATATTATATACCCTTATGAGGCCCCCAAAAATATATCCAAAAATAGACAACAAGTTTCCAGTTTATTATTGGGGTTCATGTTAGTTGTATTAATCATTACATTATGACCTTATGAGGTTCATAAACAGAGTTGTTGTGGAAAATGTGTCTGTGTCTGTCTGTGTGTGTGTGTGTGTGTGTGTGCGCGCGCACATTACCTGCTCTGCACTCCGTGTGCCAGTGCGCTGTAGAGCTAGGATGGCAGAACAGAGTGTGTATCCCTGAGCAGTGATGCTCTCCACAAGCTCTCTCTCTTCCTTACTCAGAGCATACAGCAGCTCCACCGAGGAGTCCGGGACCGAACACTGATCTCCATGAGACGTGCGTGGACGAGATGCCTAACAGCATAATAAAAACAAAAAATTCGGGACAGGAATTATAATAACAATATTAAGTAATATTAATATTAATATAATAATGTTAATCAATCCATTCATTCATTCATTTTCTAAGCTGCTTATTCCTAATTATGGTTGTGGGGAGGCTGGCTAAATTATATATAAATCTATAAATATATATATAAATCCTGAGTCGATTTTCCATTAGACAGTGCTCAATACTTCGAAGTATAGCTAAATATATATATATATGTGGTATAAGGAAATTTCCTTATACCACATATTTAGCTCTACTTTACTGTATCAAGCACTGTCTATATATATATATATATATATATATATATATAAATATAAAATCCTTAGTCGATTTTCCGTAAGACAGTGCTCGATACAGTAAAGTAGATCTTAATATGTGGTATAAGGAAAAAATGACTACAGTTTGCTCCCTACAGACCTGTTTCGTGGTTGCCCACTCAGCAGGGGATGGATATATATATATATATATAACTTAAATAATAAAAAAACAGGGAATGGGATACAGTTTTTTACATTTTTAAATTATTATTATTATTCATTTTTGTGTCCTGGAACTAGAGTAAAAATCTAAACCTGTTTTATGTTTCAGTTCGAGCCTGGGTTTACTTTTCAGTGCCTTTCTTTTTTATTCGCAGATGTCTGCTTTTATTTGTATCATCTGTCTTGTCAGTTTAATTTTCTGTTCAATGAGTTCATGTTCTATTAAGCTTCCGTTAATATTTCTGTGTTTGCTCCCTGAACATTCGCCACCTGAACTGACCTCCAGGTCTATCTGCCCTACCTGAGTTAGATTGCGTGTTGTTTATTCTGTGGGAGTCTGAGCAGTGGTGTATGAGCCTGTATGTTGGGCTTTCAGTTTTGTTATTAATAATAAATCTTTTTTGTTGTTGTTGTTGTTTTTGCTACCTGTCATCAGGCAAGTCAGCAACACATAACAGCCAATCAGCATCAACTTAGCAATGCGGCAGCCTTTTCAGGTTTCCTGCGGTTGACACCGGATGGAAACGGAACAACCATTCAAGTCATATTTCTTAACTATAGTGCTTTGCCGAGGAGATCCGCTATTGAAACGATTTCTGGGTATTTCAGACTATACATTCTTTGAAGGGGTATTGGTAGCCCAGTGGTAGGATTACTGATCCCAAGGTCGGGGGTTCAAGCCTGTCACTGCTGTCCCCCAGTGCAACTAACTGGGTTATCAAAGGCTGGCCATCTCTCACTGTCTATGGCGAAATGCATGTAAAAGAATCATTGCTGATTTTCATCAAGAGTAGGCAGCGTGTTTCTGCGTGGCAAACTGTCCAGGGTGTACTATGCCCTCGCCCAGAGTCGGCTGAGATGGGCGCCAGCCTCCCCCACAATCCTAATTGGGATTAAGCGGTTCAGAAAATAAATTAATATTTATTATTGTATTTGTGATATCTGTGTACCTGTAAAGAACACTTGTTTTCGTGAGCAGAGGGCTGCGGACCAGCTGATGAAGGTCTGGGCTGGATCTTGGAGTGTGTGCCATGTGATTTGTAGCTTATGTTTTTTCGTTTTCCACCCGAACCCACAGAGATATGCTTTTTCTGCGGTCGTGAGGACCTTAGGCTTGGTGGGCTGCTCATGTCCTTCAGAGAGCTGGGGGAGTTTTTGTGGGTGTGGACTGGGGCTCGTGGTGACATGGGCCTGGGAGCCTCCTGAAGCAGTGAAAATGCGGCTCTTTCTCTGCTCTGAGAACGGAACCGTTGCTCTTCCTCAGTGGAGGAGCCCTCGTCATCCTCGCTGTATCCACCAGCCTCGTGCGCCGAGTTATCGATGAGGAAGTGCGTCCGGGTAAGGTGGCGTCTCTGCAGTTCCACCGAACTCGAGCTCAGGCTGCGCTGCCGATGCCCTCTTTCACTCGATTCCTTTCTGCAGAGGTGTGCGGAACGCCTCTCCTGAGGACTGCTAAAGAACAGCCAGTATGGTGGGCAGGATGGAAGCACACAACTGCGCTCAGAAATGACATCGTGCTCATTAGAACGAGTACTGAATCCGTTCAGAACCCATTTCTCCAGACAGAAGTCATACTGGAGAAGAAAGGACAGTGGTGATCATCAGGTATTAAATATACATTCAGTATAAAAGAGCTTAAATCCAGATCTACACGCTGTTTATATCCAGAACATTTTTACATTTTCAATCACTTTCTTTTTAATTCTTTTTTCTGTTTGTTTTTCCTTGTCTTAAATGTTAGTAAAATACAAAAGTGTCTCAAATGATTTTTTTGTAGAGTAAATACATTTCAGCATGAGTTTAAGATCTGAAAAAAGATCTAAGTCAACTAGGATCGCTCCATCAAGTTATAATTCCATTCATTCACTCACTCACTTCCTCTATCACTCCTCCTTCATTTACATTATTTTGACATTTGCAACATTTGGCAGACCGTCTTGTTATCATTTTTACACAACTGAGCAGTTGAGGGTTAAGGGCCTTGCTCAAAGGCCCAACAGTGGTGATAGTGGGGATTGAACCGCTGACCTTCAAATCAGTAACCCGTCGCCTTAACCACTAAGCCACCGCTGCCCTCACTGATTATCAGTGATTATCACTCACTCCCTCACTGGGCGCTGATTCTGTTCTCGTGGCGACCTCTGGTCAGCAAGTTCTCATTTTAGTTCTTTTATTATTTACATGTCAGTATTAACTTTCCTGAAAGTTACTGCCACCTGCTGGAACAAATCTGTTACTGTCTGATCTTCAACTTCAAAGTGGCATAGCAACTGTGGTACAAATCAAGCGAGAAAAGAAATCTGCATTCCTCACTGCACATTATATTTAGCATTGTTTCTCTGACTCACCTGCAGAATCCCTTAATCCCAATATGATGGTGCCTATCTCAGCCAATACTGGGTGTATTTATTGTTTATTATACTTTGATGCTGGGAAAATACATTTTACATTATTGCTTAGCTATAAAACTGATGTACTGTACTGTAGTGTGTGTGTACATGAGAGTAAAAGAGAGACCTGCAGGTCCTGTAGTTTTTGGTGGTAATCTGGGATGATGATTTCTTGAGCAGTGACCGCTTCCATCATTGCCAGAGGCTTATCCAGGGAACCCAATGGAACCTTAAAGGGAACATCATCCAGACTGCCCATCCTTTTGTTGACAAACAACCACACACACACACACACGCCAAGATCTGAACCACAGGAAGAAGCTTTCAGGCCCAGGACTCACCAGCTGTTTAAAACAGTCCTCTAACTATATAACTATATAACATTCCATCACCATGCACCTTATGGTTGAAAGCTCCACCTTTTACCCTGTACACGTCATGCACCTTTTGTGTATGTTTATATGTTTGTATGTGAATATGTGGATAAATGTATAAGTGTGTACATGTGTGAATATATAGGATATAAGTATGTATATGTGTCTACATGTGTACATATAGGTATGTGTGTATAGCGTGCGTATACGGACATATATAGCTTTGTGTATATACCCTAGTTGTCTTTTGTGTACTTGTGTAATTGCTGCTAAACAGAGAGCTGCTAAACTGACTTTCATCGTTCATGCAACAGTTCACAATAAAGATCTCTTATCTTATCAGTCAGGGCGCCAATACTTCTGAAACACACTGCAACATCCGAGAGGACAGAGCTGATAATCCCATCACTGTTCACATGCTGGTGGAATCATCAGCAGCTCAAGTTTCGATGTGACACTCTTTAAACTCTTGTGGTGTTCAATCAAATAAATCAAATGTTCCAATTTCTGCCAATAAAACTGATTTCATTAACACACATAACAACAAACACTGTTTACAAGGTACACCTAACCCTATCACTGACTTAATGCTGATTATAATAATGACAGAGGATCGTCACAACGTTTCCCATCCTCAGTAGAGAAGGGGGGTAGACATTAACATTCACACACAGAAACGAACACTTTTCCTTAGGCGCAATAACTTCATTCTATGCAATATGATCACTATGAGTGAGCGAGTAAAACTGCAGAGGCGCCTGCTGGGAATATGGACATTTGAGAACTGATAGTGTTCTGATTGGTTCTGGTTCTCTGTTGTTGATGTAATTAGTTCTTTGTGCTCATCCTCACCCCCACCTCCAACACACACACACACACACACACACACACACACTTTGTGGTAACATGGAATACTCATTCATTTGCCAAAAAACACGTAATCCTACACGGGTCAACGAGAGGCTGGAGCCTATCTCAACAAGCAATTTGAAAGAGCATGTCTTCGGACTGTGGGAGGAAACCAGAGTACCTACAGGAAACCTACACTAGCACATTTTTAACTTGCAAAGTGTACACAGAGAAAGCCTTGACAAGCCCGGGACTTAAACCCAGGACATTCTTGCTATGAGCGCATAACACGAAACATGAACTTGTTTAACGGATAAGTGAAAGGCAGTGAGAAGAAAACCGTGTTAATCTTCATATCTCCCACTTCAGAGTGAATTCTGGAAACGCAGGGGAAACTTCATTTATTTTCTCTCCAAAGGAGCTGCGCTACTCTCATAACATCAGCCTTGGACAATTCATCAGGAGATATCTATCGAGATCTCCACCTTTATACATGACAACACAGACTCGTTGATAGACATCAAATTTAAACAAAAATCAAAAATAATAAATTACACAACGCTAGATTATACATTACAATACAGCACATGTACAGTTAAGACCCACCTTCACACACACACAGCCCTTGAAGCCCTTGTAGAGTGAACACACTGACCTGCGGTATTCTTTTGTGCTTTCGACCTGTTGTGTGTCTGTTGCTGTGTAGTGTTCGATCTGTTGTGCAGAGCCACAAAGCTTATACCTACTGAGTCACACTCTAAGCCTTTCATCACCTGGTTTCTAAAACACACAACACACACGCAGACAGAGACGAACACCAATACCAGCACAGGATGTTTCGGATAGAAGTACATCATCAGCTGCACAAGCACAGTGTCCGTTAATCCACTTTATTAGGAACGCCTGTACAACAGCTCATAATACAGACATTTTATCAACCAATCAGCTGGCGCCATTACCATAGGGATCAGCTGATACATATATTTATTCATATATTAAAATAATATTTTAATATAAATATATAAGATTCTATAATACAATTTTTTTTGTATTATACTATACTTTTTGCTGACAATTTTAAAATCCTGAACTATGTAAAGGTTTTTAACCATAAGCTTTATTCAACATAAATAGTTAAATGTTACCTAAATGAGAACACTTAGGGGATGATGACACTAGACATGTGATAGAATAGTGACTGATGCAAATAAATTTTTTTGTGATTTTTGAAGTTCATGTCCAGATGTTTTGCGACTCCGCACGAAAGTCGCAAGAAGTCCACGTCGCAATTTTGCGACTGATTTGCAAGAAATTTGCGATTGGTTTGCGGATGTTTGGCAGAAAAAAGGGAATGTCCTGTCGTAAATCACTTGAGTTTGTTTTGCATTTTGTTCTCAAACCATTTGCTTTTCATTAGTGCAAAACAATGTGAACGAAACACGAATGTCGACAGGATACACGGAAGTCCCAGGCTTTGAAGTATCTGTGTGGAGTTGGCATGTTCTCCCTGTGCTTGTGTAGGTTTCCTCCAGGTACTCCAGTTTCCTTTCACAAACCAAAGACATGCACATTAGACTGACTTTTCCAAATTGGTCGTTGTGGTGGATTGGCGAGCTAATCAGGGTGTACCTCGCCTTGGCACAGAGTCACAAACTTCTGAAAAAGTAACTGGTTAAAGAGTATATATATATATTGATATATATATATATAACTATATATATCAACCATTAAGAGAGTGATACATTATTATCTCTTGTAAGGCATTCACACAAGGAAGAAGCATCTACTACAAGACGGACATAAAAATAATGAAAAAAGATGTTTGCTGGTGAACAGATGGGAAGAATTCAATTGCTTGAGCATAATGTCCAGTGCTATAACTGAAATGGAGATGTGAGTCTTCCAGGCAAGATGGGTGCTGCCTGCACTGCTTATTTACACTTGCATTGAAAAGTCTGTGTTTTGCTCTGGGAAACCACCAGCAATTACAAAAAGTAAAATAGGAGGTGCAGTTTCACACTGGAAAAGCTCCATGTGGAGAATCCCCTTATTAAAAAAAACAAAAAAACGAAACAAAACAAAAAAAAAAAACCTCAACCTATAGACCAAAAAAAAAAAGAGGTGCACAAGAGTCTGGTGTAAATTGCCTGGCTGGGGAGCAGTTCGGAATTACAAGCAGGATAGCAATCCTTATGCATCTTCATACCACACAATAAATGGTGGGACATTTTTTCTGAAGGAAACATCCCAACTGTGAAGCATGAGGAAGGCAGCATCGTGTTTGTGGCGTGTTCTTCAAATAAAGCCTCGGAAATTAAAAAATCATGGACTAGTGTTCCATGCAGGCAGAGTTTAACTCCTAGTCGCTTAATGCTACAGAAACCAGGAATAAACTCTGGCTTTTATGAGCCAGTGGGCTCAGGTGTAAAAAGCCCAAGACTTATTTTAAATTTTATTTCATGTACAGTTCATCTGAGTTAAATATGTGCATTTCATTGCTCTGATACTCAACACCATGCAAAGTGATGCTACTACTGTGTGTGTGTGTATATATATATATGTATATGTGTGTGTGTGTGTGTGTGTGTGTGTGTGTGTGTGTGTGTGTGTGTGTGTGTATACACACATTATAAACAGTGACA
>JBCNYG010000007.1:1527088-1537805 GCA_039654305.1 Porochilus rendahli | reverse complement strand
GCTGGGAATCGAACCCAGGACCTTCTTGCTGTGAGGCGGACGTGCTAACCACTACGCCACCGTGCCGCCTGTAATTATTCTGATTTATTTAATTAAATTACGCAATTTGGAACTGATCAGATCTGCTTGGTCTTTCACACATCAACAAACACCAGGAACCGATGAGGCGTAGAGAAGAGGGTTCCTTGCAACACAGTGTTACAGAATCTCTTTGTACACCATGCCGCCCATTATCCATTTCAATTAAAAATATTTTCCTGCAGTACTTTTTTCCTACTTCAATTCTTGTCTAACACCTCTTTTAAAAATATATCTTCGCCCTATCTGACTTATCCAAAGTGAACAGTTTAATACTTATTTGTGCATCAGCAGAGAGAGTTGCATGGCAGAGGTGAGTCATGCGTCATGCCCCAGACCTTCACTATGTACTTGCAGTCTGAAAATAGATGTTCCAAAATATCTGCTTCAAAGTAGATACCAAATCATTCATAACTTGCTCCATTACATCCTTTTGCTAGACATCCCCAGAATGTTAGCATTACCATTACAAACACCAAATAAGTCCAGGATTATAACTCGGAAGGTATGTATATTTCAGTCTAGCAGAAAGGAAAGCTTAAGGGAAGAGAAATTCAGTGGTTGCATTATGTACCGAGGAAATCATCTTCATTCTCATTCAAGGTAGCCATGGTGTGCTCCAAAGCTTCAAATAACACACTTACACTTGCAGTTGAACAACTCATTCTTGAGTAGCTTATAGTGTGATGCGGCTGAACTGCGGTTGACAGCAGCTGATAGATGACAACACTTTAGTTAAGGCTCTTGGTCTGACTGATGCTTTTTACATGATGGAATATAGCCTCATAGACACTGTCTGTATCTGTCTTGTCACCTGAGACAGTAAGAGGAGTAGAGACAGTTGAATGAAGCGTGAATGAGACGGTGTGCGGTGCATAACATTAAGGATGTATTATAGCAGGATCGTCGTTCAGTAAAAGAGCCAGCTGCAGGTTTTTAACGCACTAAACCATGCTTTATCAGATTCTTGCACCGACACCCAGGTCTAGGGCATCCCTGTAACAATGATGACTGCACTTATGTTATAAAAGTTCTCAGAACAGATTATCCTTGAGTTTTCTATACCTGCCAAACTAAGATATTATACTGATATTATAAAATATATAGTTTATTGAGGATTATGGAGAAGATTTTGGAGGAAGCGCCAGAATGTAACTGTGAGTTTTATATAATATTGAGACTCAGCCCTCTGGTTAATGCAATACTAATACATGTTTCACTTTGCACATGCTGGTGTAGTAGTTAACAATCCTTACAGCGGGAAGGCTCTGGGTCCTATTCGTGGTCTTTCTGTGTACTTTCTGCATTGATTACAGATGTAGTTGCAGAGTTTCACAATAAAAAAGAGATGAGCCTTACAGCAGGCAGGGTTACGAACCACAGATGGATTCAGATAGCAGGAGCAGCCATGTGTTATGAAAGTAACACAATTTTCAATAATTAAATTGGTCATGCCAAACATACACTCACTTACTCATTTGCTCATCAATCTCCCTTTGTAAGACATGTTTCTGTTTCTGGATCTAATAATCCAGCAGGTAGCACGGCGCTGAACTCTTTCTTTGATGGTCTTTTGTTGCAGAGCAGATCTGAAATTTAACAGGAGAGAGTTAGAAAGTGTGCCTAATTTTAATGTTGGTTATAAGAGGACAGGTTCCCTTCAGAGCCCTAGCATGCTATTGGCTTTGGCGCCTACAGCCAGGATGAAGGCGTTTCACATCAGCTTGTTAGTAATGACTACTTCAAGGCCCTTATTCTCTTCCACATGCCGCAGGTTGTGCTGCCAAGTCAGCTTCTTGCCCAAAGTCAGCTGGGATTGTCTCTAGATTTGCCTATGATCTTAACAGATAATAGATGTATACACTTTCTGACCAAGAATAATATCTATGAACTGTAAGAGAACTAAACCATAGATGCCCGAATAGTTAAAACTCAAGGAAACTAGCTACCAATGTGAAAAATGTTTACATTTAGGCAAATAGCATGTATAGCAGCTAATAAAGTGCACAACAGAACATGACCATAATTTCATGACCCTAAACCTTTTATTCAATAAATAAAAGTTTTGGGACAGATAGAAGAAAATCTGTACATTGTACATAGTAACAATAGTTCTACTTAGTAAAATATGTATATATCCATATATGTAAGCATAGAGATAGAGATTGGACTACCACAGTATAAATACTGAGAAAGATACCACTTAGAGTTGTCTGCTGTATATGGGGTGGCAAATATTCGACTACAAAGGTTTAGCTGACACATTTTTAAATATTTAGCTCATCTAACTCATATGCAGCATGGTTTTCTCACATTTAGGATGGAATCAAATTTAAAACAACATCTTGGCCCAGTGGTAGGGCGCTGGATTACTTATCCCAAGGGCAGGGGTTCAAGCCCCACTGACACTGGGTTGTCACTGCTGTCCCCCCAGTGCAGTTAACTGGGTTATCAAATTCCAGACTATTGTCAAGAGTAGGCTGCATTGCCGTCAGCGTGCTCTGCGATGCTCTGCGATGACCTGGTGAGCTGTCCCAGAGTTGGCTGAGATGGGCGTCAGCCTCCTTGTGACACTAACAAGGATTAAGAGGTTTAATGAATGTTTAGAAAATATGCTAATTGACCACACCCTTTGGCATTACCTCAAACATCGCCTATCCTCCGCAGTCCGTGGTTAACATGGCAGCCAGCTCTCACCAAGCAGGCGATAAACGGGCGGTAATGGCAGTTGTGCGAGCTGCACTTCAAAGTGCACTTCTACCTGTAGTCACACCATCTACAGTAAGTAAAGGAGTTTCAATTTAACCTTTTTGTTGCCTTGAATGCAACAGTTAACTCGATGTTTAAGTAATATCACATGACACATGTTGACATTGAATGTGTGGATCTTTTAAGTATGAATATCATTCTTTTTACTTTCAAGTTGTGTAGGCTGCATTATTTCACATTAAATGTTGTCTATAGAATTTTTTTTTTTTACCAAACTAAAAATATTTAATGTGAAATAATGCAGCCTACACAACTTTCATAAAAAAGAAAGACATTCATACTTGTTAATGGCTGTCGTGGCAGACACAGGCTTATTCACCAAGAGACGTGGATTCAAAATCAAGATCAGTTTTATTCAGTCAAAGTAGACAAAACAGCAACTTTTTTTAGCAGTTCAAAAAGGTTAGGAACAAGTTATTCAGTTAAAGTGAAAGTAATAGCACTTCAGCACAGCAGGTGTCATCTCCAAATGAGAAGACACCAAAATCCACTCAAGGCCGGGTATTCATACCATTAGTTTCTAGTGTTAGCATTCGCTACCATAATTTCTCGGCTCAGGAGAAGACAGCGGCCCAGATACTGTTTACAACAGGTAGTGTTGACATCATGTGGTACACTTTGGGCAGACCTTATTTTTTTTTATGCATAAATAATGATGTAACAGTTCAACTACAAATTATTACAAATCATCATTATTTAACAGTTCAAGTACAATTTAATACACTTTTACCAATCATAATTCAATCATCCATTCACGCCCCTAAGAGCGGCTGATACCCCAAGTTCCTCAACTATATTACCTACACATCTGCCTGCCTGCCTGAGTTTATTCTGTGCGGGTCTGGACAGTGGTGTATGAGTGTAGGAGTCAGAAAAGCAGATTCCAAATATTCCGTGCAGAAACATCCTCTATGCATAAAGAGAGGGTCCCCTCCAAGGTGTAAATGAAGGAAAAACACAATTCTATGACCTCTTGGTAGGGACCTAAACAGAGACATGCTGGCTGACAGCAGCCACATATTATGTAAATCCTACTTTGGGCCAGATGGCCCATCAAAAAGCTTTTCAATCGGAAAGATGGAACACCAGTTGCTCGAACAAACAACTCGCAGTTCCTTCAGTGCCTCGGATTAGCGGTGCCAATTCTTTCAGGATCTCTGCTGATGTTCAAAAATCAGATGGTGATCCCTTTTACAGCCAATGGGGAATGTTTGAGGGGCTATAAAATGATAACTCTCTTTTTCAATGACCTCAAGAAGAACTTAGCAGAATAACCAACTAAAACCACTAAAAAACGTGTACCACCAAGGACTGCACCTGGACATGTTCTCTCATTACAAGGAAATATCAGTTATTCTTTAACCGTCTGAAATTTATAGATAAGACACGGCCAGAACTTTCCTGTAAAAGAATATATGTGGACACTTAATATCACTTGATCTAAACATGTATCACTACTTACAGTTTATGCCTGTAAGCCATGTGTGCTATGTTCATGTATTTTCACAGTGTATTTTTGGTATACTATGGATAATGTACAATTAGCCAGCTTACATGTTTCACAATGATGCCTATCAAAACGATGCTCCGTTTCCCCTGAGATCAGATATGGATAGCAGTTGTTAAAGCAATATACTGGAAGAAAGTTATTCTATTTTTCAATATAACATCTAGACATCCATTATCCAAGAACCTTGTAAATCGGGAGCTGCCAGAAATAGCATATCTAGTTCTGGTGGGAATGCTGGCTATTGGCCAGAGACCTCTGGACTAGCTCGTCAATATGCATTTCCTGGATCTCAAATTTAAGCAGCAATTGGAGCAGAAACTCACACCTGAAGAACACTGATCATCAGATTACGAGCATCAAACCGCCAAGAACGTCTTCAAGCCTCGTCAAGTCTTCGTTCATTGCTCTCCACTCCTCGACTCAAGGACACTCAAGGACAAAAACGTCCCTCCAAGCCACTTCACAACCAGCTATGGTCCTTTTCTTCAGCCACAGACAGACTAAGGAACCACGTTTCATCTGTTTTGAACAATCTTGATTGACCTGTGTGTTTAAACTAATCAGTGTATGCTCATAGCTGACTTGCTGTTTACGATAGCAAATGTTCACTTACCATCCGTTAGTTAATGCTGCCAGGTATATACTATAATCAGGTCATAGCATTTCCATTTCCCATACCCCCCACTTCATTTCCTTTCTGTTTATGTTATGGTTGTTTGTGCTTAGTTCATTACATCACACGTTTCCTGTCGTCATGCAAGTAAATAATATATAACAGCCAATAAGCATCAACTCAGCAGCAAAGCAGCCAGAATTGGTTTCCTGTGGTAGACACATGCAGACACTGGACACAAAAGAGACAACATTCCAAGTCATATTCCTGTGTGGTGACTGTGGTGCCCTGCTCGGGATATCAGCTAAAGATAAACCATATACATGTTGATTAACTTTGCTTTTCTTGTGGTCGCATGTAGTGTTTACTTAAACAATTACTCTCCTTATGCCTGGTGGATATCGCAGAGTAGTCTCCTTGATGTTGTGTGAATGATTTTTATTTTTCCTGTTGTATGTAGAACGTAATGTTGATGTCACATTGTGTTGAATTTTGGCTATATTGACATGTTTATGTGCCATGATGTTGAAAGGGTCATACTGCCTTTCTTTTGCTGAGTTGGAGGCTGTGCTTTAAAATTCTGTCATGATTCTGAAAAATGTCCCCACAGAAGTCAGTGCTGCTGCCTCCAGAACTGTCACACCATTCTTCAGGGAGAAAATTGGACAATGGAATGTGTGCTTTTTTCCCCTACATGGAAATAAAAAGAAATGATCTCAACACCCTCTTTCTCTACACGGCTGTGGCTCGTGACGAAAGTTTAGTATTTTGCTTGGTTTATTAATTGGGTCGGAATTACTTTGATGAGTATAACTGTGCTCTTGCAGTTTGCTGGTTTGTGAATTGTAGAACTTATGACTTCAAAACATGTTTTCCCTATGCTTATATTGGTTTCCTCTGGGTACTGTGGTTTCTTTTCACGGAAGACATGCACATTAGACTAATTGGCTTTTCCAAATTGTCTATATATATGTTCCCTCACAAGGAATATTATTGTACAAGGAATTTGCAGCAAGAGAGTGATGTTATTTATTCATATACATATACTTATTTTGAATATATACTACATGGAAACTCAGTCTCGGTATAAATAACAATAAGGTGTATGTTGCTGTCCTAGAAGGAATGTAAAGGGGACTATTCCATTCAGTGACATCCCCTGAGTGTTTTAGTATACACTATACAGGTACAGCACAAAAAGCACACTAAAATGACATTTTTTAAAGTATATTTTATATCTTAAAAAATCATGACAGAGCAAATGAACTTCAGCACATGCATGTATGATTTAACTTTTAAACTAAAACAGGATCTCCACAGTTTGTACTCACATTTCTAACTATGACCCAGAGGCGCTGTGTGATTCGAGCCAAGCTAGTGCTTTGTGGCTAACGGCATCTGTTTAGCTAAAGTAAGTAATTTAGAGTCTGTAAAGGTGTTTTACAATGTGCTACAGAAGCACTGCCTTGGTCTGGCAATTGTTCAGGATATACCCTGCATTCACCCCAATGCTGGCTTAGATAGGCTCTAGACCCCCCATGACCCTGGTAGGAGTAAGTGGTTTGGCAAATGAGTAAATGACTGACTGACTGTTATAATGTCTATGAGTCCTGCTGTTCTCTCCTGTAGTTAACACAAATTACTTTTAGGAAAAATCTAATATTTGGCAGCAGATATAGAGTTAGTAATCTGAAATTAACAATTCAAGACATTAGATTGGCCTTAAAAACACCTTTTTAAATTCCATTGACTAGTCATCCTCCTCATTCCTCAGAGTGCTATGTTTATAGTTACATTTATATGATGTTTCTTGGCTTACAATGACTTGATGCAGCTCAATTGCTGTGTTCAGCTCCAGACTTTGCAACATAAAACAGGTCTTGGCCAGCCTATACCAATGTGACAGCTCAAGTTGGCTTGGCCAGTGTTGCACAACCCAAAACACAGAATGCTGGTCTTGGAGGAATTTGGTATGCAACAGTAGATTTTACTTTAAACATTTTGACAAACATCTGAACCACACTTCGGCTCTGTGATGCATGTCCTTGCTAATATGATGGATCATGATGAGGTCATGTTGGGCTGAAGTCCAAATGTGGCTAAGAAGAACTGAATGTGGAGCTCTGATCAACTGATTATGAGTGGTGGGACACCAATGCCAGGATGTAGCATGACTTTCGGCCAACATAGTTTTTACACAGTGCCAAGTGTGGATAGCACAATCTGCTCAGCTGGGCATGTGCAAATCAACCCAACATGTGCCAGGGTATCTCTTTGGGTCTGCTCTGTATAGGACAACACAGGCTTCAGAACCCAATAAATGGGCCAATAAAAAAACGCAAAAAGAAACCATTGTGGTAACAAAATATTTTCATAAATATCTGACTGTTTTAGAAATTGGAAATCATTTACAAATATATGGGGATTCCTAGAAAGTTGCAGGTGGCATGGTGATGCATTAGCACTGTTACATCACAGCACGAAAGTTGTGAATTCAAACGTCCTTCTGTGTGTAGTCTGCATGTTCTACCTGTGCCTCTATGGGTTTCCTTGGAGTACTCAGGTTTCCTTCAAATGTCCCAAAACATGCCTAATAGATCAATTAACTTTCTAACTAATTCACTAATAACTTTTTCAGTCGTGTGTTATTCATAGAGCACACAGCATTTAGATCTCTTATCCAGAGAAACCTTTTTGTCTCATTCATGCAAATGTGCAGTTGAGGATTATGGGTCTTGCTCAAGGACCCCACTGAGGCAATTTGGTGAGACTGGGACTTGAACCTCTGATCCTCTGATCAGCAACCCAGAACATTATCCACTCAGTCAATGCCGACCTACTAATATATTACCGGTATGCATGTCACTGGATTTACATGTAAAGATAAACAATACATAAAAGGACATAGGGCACAACTAATAATGAAGACAAATCCAGTGGTAAAGCTGTAAATCCACTGAAGCATGGGGGAAGAATTTATTTCCTTTGAAATGCAGCTGAAGGATGTAAATTCCAGATACATGTCTGAAGGACCAGATGCAGTGGTTACACGTCCGCCTCACAGCAAGGAGGCCTGGCCTCGATTCCTGGGCTTGGGTGTTTCTGTGTTGAGTTTAAATGTTCTCCTTGTGCTTGCGTGGGCCTTTCCTTTCTTTGGTTTCCTCCGGGTACTCTGGTTTCCTCCCACAGTCCAAAACATGCACGATAAGCTAAGAACAAAAGCCTGGAAAATGAGAGACCACATTTAACCGAATGTTGTTGAAATCGTAGGTGAGTTGGACATTAACTGAGTGGCACTGTTTATGGCTGATTAGAAGCTGTTTATATTTAGATTAGGGGAAAATGCTATATATTGTCTGGCCCGAAGATTTATACTCTCCAGGACTCATGGAACGTGTCTGAGAGATGCTTGTAATATACCTACCCAGTCTCCGAGCTCCCTCTGAAAATGCCTTTTGGCTAAAAAAGATCAGGGAAGTTAGTACCTGGTCTTGGTACAGTTTAATATGCCTTCAATTTTTTTCCTATTCATTCTATGAATTGGGAAAAATGGAAGAAAATAATAAAAGAAGGGAAATATACTGACAGTCATTAAAAACTTTAAAAGAGAATTTCATATATCTGTACTTGTAGGGGGGATTGGGAGTATACCCTGTGGCTTTATTGATGATAGTACTTGGGCACTTGACAACAGGCCACGTCCAGGGCGAGAAAGAGTGACAACTTCCAAACAGGATCGCTACATCTGGTTGCAGCACTTGTAGGACCAGATTGCCACAAGTCACTGCGTGTAACACTGCAATTTACCGCCTGTATCAACCCCATACTGTTTTGTAGTTTTCGATGTGCATAATTTATTCTTGACACTTGCTGTTTTTTGAAGCCAACGTACTAAACAAATTTTCCATATTACAAAAGTCCAGTTTTGTGTACCAGGATAAAAATGATTTCAAAAATTATGGTTTCAAAGTTTTTAATGACTGTCAGTGTAGTGGCGATTTTGTAACATCACTTTCGACATACGTACACAAGAGAGCTGATTCCTGTTCCCAAATTAGAAACATTGCTGAATGCTGGAAAAGTGCATAGTGAAATTTAAGAATGAATTTGTTCATAATATCAGTTAGTAAATGAGGCCAAGTGTCAACATTTATACCAGTTCCATTACTCATCTCTGTCACATAATGTACTTTCTACTGGAACATTTATTTGTAATGTATTCTCTAGAATTATCTTCTCTATCATATTGCTTTTGTGTCTGTTTTTGTTTCACATTTCTTCCCTCAAATAATAATCACTCATGGTTTGCTGTCAACTTGTGTTTGATTGTTTGATGTATTGTGTACATGCATGTACACGATGCATACCATTTACACTTCTTTCCTCTCCTTTTTTATTAAAAAAATCTGCTCTGTTAGAATTGGTTTGAACTGTCTAAAATGTCTTTAATATACTGATAACCCAGCTAAATAAAATTCAGTTTTATTTGTAGTGTTTGTACAATTAAAATTGTTGCAAAGCGGCTTTACATTGTAAAAACATTGTAAAAACCCATCCTCATTTGGGTGAAACCAGTTAAAAATGCAAACCATATGGCAGAAACATCTCTACAGTTTGACATGAACTCTTGTTGGTTATCCTATACCTGTAATTGTGTATTTACAGGTATAACATTCATTGTAAATTTAAATTTAAATATTGTTCTTTATTTAAATGCAGTGGTGGTGGTAGCGGTTTTGGTGGTGGTGGTTTAAAATGACATCATCGGTGGCCCTGACCCTTGTAAGGTTCATTTAAATTTGTTTTGTGTATTGGCTGGGAATTGGAGGATATGTGATTGGCTTGCTTTAGTGTTTAATTGGTGATGTTTATAATAGAGTATCTTTAAACTAACTTACATCATGTGAAAAGGTTAATTTTCCCCCAGAACTGAAAAAGTTGGCAGGTTCCCAACCATGGCTCAGATGAGGGTCTGTGCAATTGAATTTCTCAACCCAGGCGCTGCTCTGCTACACTTTAACTGCATCATTAAAGAACCTTGACAGATTTGCTCACTGCCATTTGAGTAATGTAGGGTGTGAGCTTGGCGTGTTGTTTCCCAGCCTTACAGAGCAACGTATCACTTTGAACCCTACAGCAAATAACAATCAGCTGGGGAGGAAAAGGTCAACTTGCGTTTAATGAACTGGCTAAAAAAATCAAATATATATTGGCTTTAATTCCCACAAAGCTGTAACAAGCTCTGAAAAGCTCATCTGAGTCTCGCCAAGGCCCAATCCGAATACTGGTGAACATAAAAGAGCAAATATGCTTACATCAAGGTGTTTCCTTCCCTTCTTTGCCTCACAGATACCTTGCAGATGTTTCTCTGACTTCAGGTCCGTCAGCCGATTTATAGAACAACAGGAAACATAAATACACTGTGTGCACAATTATTAGGCAAGTGATTATTTTGACCATATCATCATTTTATCCATAATTTCCAACTCCGGGCTGTATATACTTGAATGCTTATTGGATGTAATACATATCAGGTGATGTTTATTTGTGTATCGAGGGAGGGTGTTGCCTGAGGAGAGCAGGCAGATTCTTCTCCTCAGGAAAAATGGGCCAAAAAATTTTTTTTAACTCATTCATTCATTCATTTTCTGAACCGCTTATTCCTAATTAGGGTCACGGGGAGGCTGGCGCTCATCTCAGCCGACTCTGGGCGAGGGCGGGGTACACCCTGGACAGCTCGCCAGGCC
>JBCNYG010000007.1:1455698-1466879 GCA_039654305.1 Porochilus rendahli | reverse complement strand
GAGGGGAAGGGACGCTGGGAAGGACCACAACTCCGAGAGGGCGCGACAGGAATCCGCGTCATCCAGTCGCAACACTAGGTAGGCAATCCCGGCGGAAGGTCAGGACACACACCGTGGGGAAGGGGCTTGGGAATGCGGCAGTGTGGAATCCCAGGCACTCAGGAGCGTCGTCCGTGCTTCGCTGAGATGGGGGGGAGGCAGTCGGGGCTCCAGAAGACTGCAACAAACACAACATCCACCATCAACAAACGTGACGCTACGAGTACATTCAAACTACTCAAAAGTTCACAAGGGAACCAGCCGATATACCGCATGTGGGGGAGAGACAGTAATAATAATCCGGCCCCGGTGACGTCTCCCAATGGCGCTTAAATGCTGGTGGTGATTGCCGGAAATCCGGAACAGGTGAGCACACACAGGTGGGGCCCCCAAGCCGCCGAACACGCCCCGATCTCTGCAAAAACACAGAACCACAAAACCCCACCACAAAAGGAAATCCTATCCAAAACTCAGGAAACATAATACGCAATCACCACATTTGTCCTGCTTTATCAAGTATTTAGAAATACTTTTTGTCTGACCTGGATTATCAGTCTGTCCTGATACCCATTTGATACCAATCAGGGGTGAATGACAAAAAAGCTCCCAGTATTAAATATTTTTTTTATTTCTTCACTCGCTGATCCATTCCATGTAGTTTGTTTATTCATGCTATGCAAAAGTAAAAAAAAATAATTTGTGATGCCTTTAAATTTTTCTAAATTTCTTTGTATTTATTTTTAATTTATTAACTAATGGTTTGTATTTCCACTTTTTGGGGTTTATGTGATTTTCCCCCTTGAAATTCCAATTTTCATTATTTTTTAATTTATTAAAAAAAATTATAATTATATAATTTTCCACATTAAGCACAGTTAATGGGAACCCTTTTATTGGCTTTTGTGGTTGGTAGTTTTGTGTTATGTGGATTATTTGGTGCATCTTTGGAGTATCGTTTTTTTTTTTTGCACTGTGTGCAGTTATAGCTTTTAGAATTTTACTTTATTGGTACAATGACAAAAAAGGTATTTTATTTTATTTTATTTGTAATGGTTAATTTCACAATAATAAACTTTAATCTGTATTCTCATTGAGCTCTACTCTCAATTCTTGTTTTGAAAGTTATTAGACATCTGTGAAAACCCACCTTAGACACCTTTTGAGGGGAAAAATATACTTATTTATAACTACGGGTTAATAAGACCACTTATTTAGCTTGACATTAGTAATGAGTATTTAGTGGATGAACTTATGTGTCTTATGACCTAGATTGATTAAAGTCTGTTTTTGTGTCTTGAGTGAGTGTACTTGTTGTTCAGCAACTAATCTCATTAATTCTCTTCATCTAAATCATTGTGTGCTAGATGCAGTACCTACATGTTTCTTTAAACAGATACTACCAAAAGTGATCAACCCTTTATTAAATTTAATTAATTCTTCCCTTAGCACTGGTTATGTGCCTAAATCCTTAAAACTGGCAGTTATCAAACCTCTAATTAAAAAACCTGACCTCGACCCATATCAGCTGTCTATAGACCAATATCAAACCTCCAAGATTTTAAAAAAGCTGTAGCGCAGCAGATATGTTCATATTTTTGTAGGAATAACATTCATGAAATTTATCAGTCAGGATTTAGGCCCCATCATAGCAGCACTCATTAGGGTGATAAATGATTTATTGGTGGCCTCTGACCACGGCTGTGTCTCCCTACTTGTGTTATTTGACCTTAGGGCAGCCTTTGGCACTACTGATAATACAATTCTCCTTGATAGATTAGAAAATGTTGTTGGAATTAAGGGAATGGCCCTCTCCTGGTATAAATCTTATTTAACTGACCATTATCAGTTTGTAGATGTAAATGGTGATTCCTCTATATGTTCTAAAGTGTGTTGATGCTGGCTGGAGTTCTTATCTTGGAAGCCTTGAGTTGAGAGAAGGATTGGTTACACTTGTCTGTGAACTACTACAGTTGCTTGTAAAAGTGTTCTCCCCCTTGTAAGGCCTGTTTTGTTTTCTTACAACTTGTAATCTTAATGGACTTTTTAAAATTATTATTATTGTTATTTTTTTATGTAATGGACCTACACAAGTAAATAAATGCAGTCAACAAATAATCCGCTGCTACCAATTTCCAGGCCCAAGAGTCTGCAAGACCACTAATTACGACTCACCACCTAGCACGCAACATCAAGAAGCTCCCCAAACAGGTCAGAAACAAATTTGTGGAGAAGTACAATTGAGGGTTGGGTAATACATTTGAAAAAAAAAGTAAAAAATGGACAGAATACAGCACCACAACAGACCTGCATGGAGAGGGGAGTTCACCGAAACTCACAGACTGGGCAAAGACAGCAATAATCACAGAGGCAACAAACAGACCAAATCTAACCCTGCAGGAGCTGGGAAGCTCCACAGCAAAGACTAGTGTATATGTCCACACCCCACAGGGTTGAGCTTTACAGAAGAGTGGTCAGACAAAAAGTTATTTGCTTGCAGACAATATTACGACAGCATATTTAGAGTTCACCAAAGAACATGTAGGAGTTGAAAAATATGAATGCTTTAGACGATAGCTAAAAACAATAAACTAAGATAACAGGAATTTTTTGGAATTACAGTCTCAGAAACACAGACATCTTTTCATGTTAAACGCATATACTTTTAGGAAAGGACAACGGTGGCCATTTTTCATGGGTTTGCAATTTTTTTAGTGAATTCAATGAAAACTTATTCATTTATTAGCATTGTGAGTTCGGTCAGTACAAGAAAATTTTACACCTTGGCCTTGATGCATAAACCTCATTATTACTTCATTAATACATGAAAGCCTTAATCTTGAATTTCTTTCTACTGACCTTAGCATGGTTAATATCTATTTTTTTCATTTTCTGAAAGACAGGTTAAAATAAGAAAACTAACCGGTATCAGAACTAAATGCCCAATAAGCTGATCTACGGCAGACTCTAAATAAAGGTATAGGTGTAAATGAAATTATATTTGACCATGCGTTATTTCTAAGTAACTTATGTGGAAATGGAGTAGGGTTTTTAAATACAAATGAAGACATAATATGAATAGTAACAGACAGATGTCCTGTCTGGATGTTCCCATAGTTCTAATCTTATTCAATAATTCAATCCTACACTCAAACTGAAGTCTCAAGCTACTGTGGGCACCGTTTTGAAATATATGGGGGGAAAAATTCTTTTTTATAATACATTTTTTCACCAACTGCCCTGCTTCTTTTCTGTGAAAAACTACTAATGAGACAATAACATACTAATGAGACAATAACAGCTGCTCCCCTGGAACATCTTTCATGGTGCATATCACTTTCTTTGTATCCTCCATTAGTCATAAGCTGTACTATAAGAACAGATGATTATGAGGTCTGTTCTCAGAGTATACAGTGGAACAAATCTGATACTCAAAGAGAAATGGTGAGAAAATGAGGATTAGGAGAACAAAGTGAAGTTGTGCTAACCTCTTCTCCTGGCATGCTAATAATAAGGCTTGACATATAGGACTGTTAATTGCCTTGGCAAATTGATTAGCCTTTGCCACATGTTGCTGCAAGTGCAAGACCTTTTTCTTCCTTCAGTGGCAGGGGTTTGCAGACATGAGCACTGACCTCTATGCAGTTTTGATAATGAGAGCTACAGGTCAACATGTCAGCATAAATCAGCAGACCAGCCAAGAGACAGTAGGGCCACATCATGGTAGCAGTGTTTAGAGGAACAGTGCTAAATACAATCCTACACACATTCACAATGGATAATGAACCAATTATTAAATATATACAGACATACAGACCAAAAATAGCTAATAAATAAATATTTTTATTAAACACACACACACACACGCACGCACACACACACATAGACAGAAAGAGAAAGTTAAGAAACACATATTGGAAAAGCTCACTGACCCATAATTCAATGCTTTGTTGAAAGTGGCAATTTAATAAAACTAAGTCCAATAGAATAAAATACAACTGAAAGCATGTTGTATGAAGCTAGTTCAGAGACTTTAAATTTGTCAGTGATTGAAAAAAAAAACTAACTAAGAAAATTAAACATTGGCACTGAAACACTTGTGTTGAAATTAACTTTGGAGTCTGGAAGGAGTTCCTAAATTTAACAAACCAAACTTGTAATAATAATAGGTTTATTAATACGTTTGAACATTTTTCCTTTTTTCTATCTGTTTTTTATCTCAGCATTTACAAGTGGGGCCACTGTGCTGCAAGTTCTTCGCCCCACAGTGTCTGTACCTTTTAATACCAAATTCGTTCCAGTTTTGGTTAGACAAGGCACGATTTGATGGGAGGAGACTGAGTGGGCAGTGTGACTCTGAACAGGGGTTTGTCTTCACATATAGGAAAAAGATGAGGAGAAAATCCCACAGATTTATAACCATCTAAAATGTCACTGTAGGACTATAGTTGCTAGAGGACAGAAAGCACATTTAACATAGGCTACATACACCTCCTGGACATAAAAGGTTGCTGTAAGAAATAAGCAAATGTTTATGAGCCTTTAATTAGTGCAGCGATAATTGTTGGAAAAAGTTCTGCTGTTATTAATACACTGCCCTGCCAAAATAAGTATTAAACAAACAAATATAAATACATTTTATATCCGGATTTAAATGAGCAAATTGGTGAATCATTTGACTGGATAATTACTGCAGTGATTAATATGCTTCAGGTGAACAAGCTTTTTACCCTGACACAGTGAGTACCTTCTAATTTCTTAACCGTATAGGTCAGAAAACACATTATGTGGTTTTGAAAAAGATATCACAGTTTTTCAGAAGGGTCAAATTATTAAAATGCTTCAAGCTAATAAAATAACTAAGATTGTTGAAATAACTGAAATTCGGTACAGACATGTTCATCACATTATTACAACCCAGAATCAATTTCATGCAAGAACTGTGGACAGAAAAAAATCTTCACTGACCTTAATTAGAGATTACATGTTTGGTGAAGCTAAATCATAAAATATTGATAAAGGAACTGATACTGAACTGATACTAAACTGATGTTTAATAATAGAGATAAGATAATTTCCAAACACACAATAGGAGAACTCATAGCATTCTAAATCTAATTGCTTTAGTTTGCTAGGGAGCATACATATTGGATTCTTAAACAATGAAAAAAGGCATGTGATTTTAATGAGTCTAGATTTACCCTGTTTTAGGATGATGGTTGAGCCAGGGTAAGAAGACTCTTGGTGCAGGTGGGTACACCCTGAACAGCTAACAAATCCACTGCAGGACCAACACCCACACACACAACCATTCACACTCACACCTGGCTATTTGACAGTTTAAAATAGCCAGTTAGCCCAATGTGAATGTCTTTTGACTCTGGGAGGAAAACAGAATATTTGAAGAAAAGCCACGCAAACATAGGGTGAACATACTAACGTGCTGTCTCCAAGCTTAGAACTCAAACCCAGGACCTTCTTGCTGTGAGGCAAATGTTCTAAACACTACTCCACCCTGTTCCAAGACCCTGAAGGCAGTGATATGATCTGGGGTTGCTTCTGTTGGTAAGGTAGATGCTCAGAAACATTATAGGGCAAATGATCAACAAATGAATGATAGAATTATTGAAGCATTTAAAAACAAAGATCAAAAGGGATTTTATTATTTCACCCATTATAATGTGTATAATTATTAAATTATTCAAAGAGTCTGGAAGCATTTCATCGAATAAAGATAAAGGGTGCATGGGCTCAGAATTACTTTGGCAAACCTTCGTCAAGTCCTACCACACAGAGTTACATCCTCAGGCACCACTTATTATTTTACAATTCAAAAAGCAGGCTTTATGTTAACTGGATCCAAAAGCGATGTCAACCCTTCTGGAATTAGGGATAAACATCACACAGTCAAAATGTTGGGGGTTGTATTTTGTTTAGTTTTTTATGGTCAGATGAATCAGTATTTAAAATAGTTTTTAAGTTTTGTGAGAAGGAATGGCAACATTACAGTACTGTAAATGCTTTACTGTCTAAACCTTGTTTTGTATGTGTTGCAGGCTTGAAATGCAAGGACATATGTACATTAACAAATTAAATCACCTTTCAATGACAAACAATGAATTTTATTGGGTTCATAATGTGTGTAGTGAAGAACAACTTAAAGTGCATTTAAAAACTGCTTTTATTTTCCATACTTTTATTTTAATTTGGGGCTGTATAATTGGCCATGCTAAAAGGTCACTGTGGCTCTTCTTCCACAAATGACTTGATAAACCCCACGGTCAATATTTTCTGTCTTCTTAAGAAATCAATATGGCATCTCAGTTGCAGACAGCGGAGCATGTCTGACTATCTAACTATCACAAATTAACTTCCACATCATGTTCTTGATGATCAGCTAATCGGTCACTGTAAATTTATCATTTTAACAATATGTGTTCCATTCACACTAGTTGCCAGTTTACAAAATATCAAAATTCTCTCTCTCTTTTTTCTCTCTCACTCTCTTTCTTTTTTTGGAAGATGACCTACAAAACCTTATATTTTGTACTTGAAGAAGCAGCAAACAGTAAGTCGTGTAAAAACGTCACTTTTGTGATTGAATAGGTCATAGAAAGATTGGGGATCAGATTAAATTTACATTCTCATGTTGATCAGACCTCATTTGTAAGTGACCTTTTGTGTGTTGCTTTTTTAGTTGGGAACAAGCCAAAACATTTGGCTTTTAAGCTTTGATTCTATTTATATGCCCATGAATTTATGCACTGAGCCTAAGTAGGTGGAGTGGCACAAAAAGAGGAGTGACATTCAGAACCTATTAAAGCAGTGGGATTTTCAACCTTATTTTGTTCCATAAATATGAATGAAAAACTGGGTCAGAGAAAACATTTGTAGAGTGATAGCTAAAGTGTTAAAATCAATGGAAACAGCACGAGTCATTAGGTGAGAATTTGATATATTGAAAATAAATGTATTTGAATATTATGTTGTCTAAAAGTCTAAATTGTTATATTGATACAGCTACAAGAAAGCTTATAATGCTTATTAATGATAATTTTTTTTATTATTTTCATGAATTAGGCATTTTTTTGCTTGTTTTAGTATTTTAATGACTTTATAAGTCTGCTACAAGGAACAGGCCCATGGTAATCAGGTTCATCAACTACTGTAACTGGAAAAGAATCCATCCTAAATAGTATTCACCAAGCAAGTGTGCCCACTGGCAAAGACCCCCTTCCAACCCAACCACTTAACTTTAAAAATACTTACCTTTACTGGCTTATGATAACGTGAATAAAAAGTTTAAATTATCTTTTTAAAAATGGTGTCCCATATGAAAGAGTAGGACGGGGAATAATTGATCTAAATTTCAGTCAGGTGGAGAGTTATGGAGTGAGGTTATGCAGGTTTTGTCAGTAAAATGTTTTGAACTTAATGACATGTAATGATGGTGTAATGTGAGCGGAATGTTGTTTATTTTTGTGGGTGAGCACCGTACTAACTAAATGTATTATGCAGAAAGTGGACTTCAGAAAACTTACTTTCATTGTTGAACTTTTTACCGTTGACAGAGACATATTCAAATTGTCGGCTATTTGTCGCTGGCTGATGCCACCCTCTGCTGACACACAATTCGACGTCTTTGAAAATCTGACAATATAATGACTTAAATTGAATAAACCCTACACAGACTGCTGTATAAGGGTGCACAAATTTGTGCTAAAATTATGCACACATGCCTCTCACACCAGGAGCTCTAACATTATCAGTTTTTCAGAGGTCCAATAGTGGGTCAGTCAGAGGGCAGCTTCAGGCAGTGACAAAAAGCTGACAATTTGAATAATTCTTTGTCAACTGTATAAAGTTCCTGTAAAGGTGAGTTCATTACGGATCCAAGACCAGGTCAACCTCGACCTTCAGAAAGATGCCTTCACTCCGCTAAGAGAGCAGTGGTGACAAATCCCCATTCTAAGGCTGCAGACAATGCAAAAGACATCCAAACCAGCTCAAAAACTGTTATGATCTTCATCAAATGGGCTATTATGGCCAAGCAGCAAGATGCAAGCCTCTTCTTTGACCAGCAAATATCATTCTAAAATTTCAGCCTTATGATTACTAATACTTATGTCCGGTCTCCGTAGTGTGTGCAGGAATGCTGATGAACAGGGAAGTACAATAGTCAATAAAGACATAATGAAATAATGAATTAGAACTTGTGCATCATTACTAGTCAGAAACAGTCAAAAACAAGCTATGGTATGGAGATAAAAGAAAGTAATATTGATATTTGTAATGTGTAGATAAAAATCAAACATTCTAATGGTAGACAATCGTGAAAAAGGAAGATGAGGCCTTTTACATGTGAGATCCTGCCAGAGGTGTTTAGTCGTGCCTGTCTCATGTTCTGTTTCTGGTTCTTTCCCTTTCAGGTCACCTGACTTTTCCTGGCTCAAGATGTAATTGCCAGCTCTGCCCTGATCATCCCCACCTGTTCTCCATCATTGCTCCTGGATAAAACCTAATTGTCTTACCATGGCCCATCGCCAGATCGTCTTGTGCCAACTTAGAGAAAGAACCAGGTTAGATTCTGAAAAATGCCAGCGCTGCCAGAGGGAGGGAGCTTGTTACTACTTCGGGTGAGCCGGACACTGAGCTGATTCGTGTCTGGCCAAGAGGACTGGCACACGGACCGTAAAGGAGACCCAGGTAAAAAGAGATGAACCCACACATGTTACCCATCGCTCTTTAACTGCAGTATCTCTGCTTATCCAGGGCATGGCTATCTCCCTACAGGTTCCTATTGATTCCTGTAGATCTTCCGGCCTTGCATTGTCTCCTTCATCTCAAAGATTCCCATAAGGCGGGACAAACCCGGTGTGGGAACCGGGCCCTAGTGATTACCATGACCTATTCAGGGTTCCCCCATGCTACCATGACCTCAGGAAGGTCTTCAGTAAGTCCAGAGCCATGCCACCCCCCTTATCGGCTGTGGAACTGCACTATTGACCTCTTGCTATGAGCTCCCATTCCCAAGGCCTGACTGTACTCTCAGGTCCTTAGAGGAAGGCGATGGACCAGTACATTGAGAGCTCACTGTGGGCAGGTATCATTTGCCTGTCCTCTTTGCCGGCAGGATCGAGTTTATTCTTCATGAAAAAGAAGGACGGCTCACTTCGGCCATACAAAGACTATTGTGCCCTGAATGACTGTGAAGAACCGGAACCCACTTCCCCTCATCTCCTCCACCTTTAGGCTGCTCCAACAGGCCCGAGTATTCACTAAGTTGTATTTGCAGAAAGCATACCACGTTGTCAGAATACAGGAGGCGGTTGAGTGGAAGACCGGGTTCAACACCCCCTAAGGGCCACTACGAGTACCTTGTTATGCTGTTCGGGCTGACCAATGCCCCCACCATTTTCCAGGGCTTCATCAATGAGGTGCTACGTGAGTACTTGGATTCTTAAATGACTTTGTTTTTGTTTACCTGGATGACATACTCGTATTCTCCTTTGATATTGCTACCAACCAGCGCCACGTCTGCCAGGTCCTGAGTTGCTTGTAGGAGAACCAGCTGCCTCCTCAGTCTTGTTTCTGGGGTTCATTGTGTCCCCGATTTATGTCCAGATGGACCTGAGAAGGTTAGTGCCATTTCAAACTGGCCACCCCTTACATCATGTAAATAGGTCCAGCAATTCTTCCTCTCCCATTGCATGCCTCCAATGTTGGTGTTGCAGCATTTCTGTCACAGCAATCCTCTATAGACGACCGGATTCACCCCTGCACCTTCCTGTCCCAGTGGAGAGCAACTACGACATAGGGAACCGAGAGCTGCTGGCCATCAAGGTCGCTCTGGAGGAGTGGAGACATTGGCTGGAAGGGGTGGACCAGCCCTTCATGGTATGGGCAAACCACAAGAACCTGGAATACCTCCAGTTGGCCATGCGACTGATCTCACGGCAAGCCAGATGGGCCCTCTTTTTCAGCCGGTTCCAGTTCACCCTCCCCTATTAGCCGGGTTCTCAGAACACCAAGCCAGATGCTCTGTCCCACTTGTGGGAATCAGAACCCACTGCCAAGGAACCAGAATCTATCCTACCTCCCAAATGTGTGGTAGAAGTGGTTTCCTGGCAGATAGAGGAGGTCTTTAAGAGGCTGGGCAGGAGGTACCCTCTCCTGAGGGTTGCTCATGCAACCGGTTGTTTGTACTGTATTGTACTGTATATATTGGGCTCACACTTCTTTGCTTTCCTGTCATCCGGGGGCAAACCACACTATATTTGTGGTCAAAAAAACAGTTTTGGTGGCCATCCCTTGCCAAGGACGTGGCAGAGTATGTCGGTATGTGCTCGGTCTGAGCCAGGAGCAAGAAGTTACAACAGGCCCAGATGGGGCTCCTTCAGCCATTACCAGTGCCGCACTGACCATGGTCACACATCACTTTGTCACTGGCCTGCCCCCAGAAGGGCAACACAGTGGTGCTGATGGTGGTTGACCATTTTTTGAAGATGGCCTACTTCATCCCCTGTCCAAGCTGCCTTCAGACAAAGAGACCGCCGACATCATAATCACCCAGGTCTTCCGGATACATGGCCTCCCCACAGATGTCACCTCTGACCGAGGTCCACAATTTATATCAGGGTTCTGGAGACCATGACCATGACCATGGGTCCTTAAACAAACTGAAAACAAGGGTGATAAATTGTGTCACACAAATGGAAATCTTCAATTCATTCTGTAAAAGTGAGTCTCACATAATTAATTAATGCATGGTACTTAATATCAATTAAATTTTTAACACAGTGTTAATCCTCAGTGTTGTGAATTTCTATATTTCATCATAGTTTATTGCTATCAAGTTTTTTTTATGGGCAGCACGGCAGTATAGTGGTTAGCATGTCAGCAGATTTTGAGTTTGAAGACCATGCTTGGTTGAGGGATTTCTGTGTGGAATTTGCATGTTCTCCCCATTCTCTACTCCAGTTTCCTCCTACGGTCTCCTAAGACATTCATTCATAAATTTTCTAAATCGCTTATTTCTAATTAGGGTTGCAAGGAGGCTTGCGCCCATCTCAGCCAACTCTGGGCGAGGGCAGGGTACACCCTGGACAGCTTGCCAGGCCATCACAGGGCCAATAGTCACACAAC
>JBCNYG010000007.1:1445207-1455598 GCA_039654305.1 Porochilus rendahli | reverse complement strand
CACACACACACACACACACACACACACACACACACACACACACACATACACACATAGTTTCTGTCAAGGTACACTTGTTATGCTTGAGGTACCAGTGATCCTGATCCTTCTGCTCGCTGGGCCTTTGTGATCTATTGTAATGTCCTTCTTGATGAAGTTCTCATCTTAGAAGCCCCTTGCCACCCAAATGAAAACCTGGTTCCTTGAAAGGTTTTTTTATCATATCAACTGGGGGAGTTTTTATTTACCACCATCACCACATACTTGCTCATTAGAGAGGTATAGAACTTATAGAGAAACGATTACAATCATTTTAAAGTTTAGATTTGTAACCATAAAAATCTGCTTTGTGACAATGTTAGCCATAAAAAGCGCTATACAAATAAAGTTGAATTGTACCTGTAACTAAATGTGTAGATTCATCGATTTATTTTGCATCGATTGATATATATATATTTTGTATGTCACTTCATATAACTACCCTTTTTTGTAATATTAATTTCCTCCAGGATAAAATAGAGTACACATTTTCTTTTTATTTTCCTAATGCTATTTTTAGGGGACAGAACTACCATTGATGAAAGCCTATTCCTTGCATCCCCTCTGGGTTCTATGCTTCTGTCTGCTCACATTTAATCCATTCCTTTTCTTCTTCTCCCTCCCTCCGACTCTTTCAGCTCCTCCTTCTACCTTGCACTATCCTGCAAGCCCCACCTTTCCTTGCCCTCCCTTCTCTCTCTCTCTCTCTCTCTCTCTGCTTCTCCCTGTGCTGCCTATGTGTGTGTCAGTTTCTGCATATTATGCTTTACGCTCTTGCAAGCTCACACCAAATGGATTTTTGAGAAGTGTGGACCCGGCCATCATTATATTACTTTCTAGATTTATATATCTACGCATCAGTGATTTTCATCTATGCCCTGGCAGGTTTGCTCTAATGGCATCTGCTGTCATATTGCTGCTTGCTGGATTTAAGTAAACCACTTGGATACAGAAGCACATCAGTACACAGAGCTGGTAAGACATATTTCTTCTGATTTTACTGAAATCTGTAAGCAATTAATTGTTACACAGTATTTAAAGCTGAGTTGAATGGCAGTGCAAATAATGACAAATGACCCAGGTCATGTTGTATACCTGTGCATATCATGTGCAATCATGTCAATTACAATCCGAGTGCTGATTGTGTTTATCTTTTTGATTGGTTTTTCCCAGAAGCAGTGGGATGTATTAGTAAGTATTAGTAAATATTAACATTACTATGCAAACTCGATTACTTGGTATTAATTACAGTTGTGTATCTTTTGTTTGAGTAAGTTTTATCTTGACAGTTTTTGCTGAATTGTTCAAGCTCCCTCATGACTGATATGAAGAGATTGAGTCCTCTCCATTGTGGCTTTCCTTAAAGTTTCAGGTCATTATAAAACGATTCATCTACCTAGACCACGTTCCTTTGTGTATTGTTATTACAAAATAAATTAATTGATAAAAAATAAAAAATACAATTAAAAAAGTTCTTATCTTAGTATACTCTGCCTTTCGTTTTTCCACACTGATGAAATCACAATGCTTTAGGCAAGGTCTTTTTTAGGGTCAGCTTCTGCCAAACAAAGCATTTTGTGTTTTAACACTGAAATCAGTTTTTGTCAATTCAATCCACAGAATCTTCCTCCAAATTCATGAAGCTGATTTAACTCCTTCCAAAAGCATTTGTAATAAAAAATCCAGGGTTTTTTTTTATTTATTTTCTTAATCGCTTTAATCTTTATTAGGTTTATGGGGAGGCTGGAGCTGATCTCAACTAACTACAGATAAAGGTGGAGTACAGCCAGCTCACCAGTCCATGGAATGGCCAACACACATAGCCATTCACACTTGTACCTAGGGGCAATGCGCATGTCTTTGGACTGTGGGGGACACCGGAGTACCAGGAGGAAACCCCACACAATCATGTGTGTAACAATCGGGTCTTAAAACAGGACCTTCATGAAGTGCTAACCACTACTCCAACATACTGCCTCCCTACTTGTTTTGAGCTATTTTTGTATTGGAGATTAAATAATTTAAAGATTACAGATAAGGATTTCAGCATTAATATCCTTATATTCACATCTAGATGTATTAAAGAAACTAAAACACCCCCCCTTTTGGTGTGTGCTTTATGTGATAAAATGATCAGAAATATTGTAACGTGATTTACATTTTTTTTTTTTTTTTTTAAGGTTGGTCCTGTTAGATTGATTTTTTTGAAACAGTTGATTGTTCTGAAAAGCTACTCTTGCCAGGGGTTTAGCAACCAGACATCAAATAGATTGGGCAATGTACACAACACGCTGACAACAACCCAAAGGCCTACTCTTTACAAAACGACAGCAATGCAACAAGTTGTAATTAATATTGTAAATACAAATATTGTAATGCTGAGCTTGTGGCAAAATAGTTAGACTGAAAAAAACTGTTAAAAGTTTAAATTCACACATGGTCATGCCCCAGTTCAGCTGTTACCCTAGGATTACAGGCCTGTGGAACTGACTTCACATGTCATAAAGACCCTTGAGAGACTCTATCAACTCTGACACATGGTTGGACCACAAGATACACACAGTACATACACAAGTATATTTTAAAAAACAATTATAAATTCCAGTACAATCAAATTATATTCTGTGAAGAAGCGTGACACCTTATCCAATAATAACCTGCAAAATTCTATGCCAAAAACACTCCATCAGTTATCCAGTCAATTCTACACTCATGACTTAAGTAGATTTTTAAAGTTCTATATAGTACACATTATAACCTTTCCTTTGTCACATGTTAGCAGAATTTTTATATTAATAACATTAGGTTGTTACCTAGCTGGTTGGCAAGGGATGAAATTTTAGGAAACAAATCCTGTTTCTTGTGCTCACACTAAAATATGTAAATCTTCCTTTTCATCTTCAACTGGGCAGCACAGTGGTGTGGTGATTAACTCGTCTACCCCACAGCAAGTTTTTTTGTATGCTGTTTGCACATTCTCCCTGTGCTTGAGTGGGTTTCCTCCAGGTGATCCGGTTTCCTCCCACTGTCCAAAGAGATTAAGATTGTGTTAATTAGCTATTCAAAAATCCCCAAGTGCGAATGGTTGTATGTTTTGGATCTGCGATGATTTGGTGAGCTTTTCAGGGCCCCACCCTTGCCCCATGAGACCCTAATAAAGTATAAAGATGCTATGAAAATTAAGTGAAGGTAAATGCTTGAAAGGTATCATATGCCATTCTGTTTTTTCATAATGACCTGCTTTGACCGATGATGTTGATGACACGACAGTAGTAACCATTCCAAACTGGAAAGTGGAATTTTTAATGCAGATAAGTGGAAGAATAAGCGTAGCAAAACATCCCAGTGCAGTGTTACAGGAAATGTAGGAAGTATTGGAATGCCACTGCAGCAATCCAATATGTGGACTGGAAGTAACTGTTGTATCATTATCAGTAATCCTTTTTTTCTTTTTTTCATCCAGTCCGCAGTGCTTCTCTATTCTATTTCTCCTCTCATCACCTCACATAGACTGTGTGTGGTAGACTGTGGCTAAATGCTGAGTGTGTGTGTGTGTGTGTGTGTGTGTGTGAGAGAAAGAGAGAGAGAGAGAGAGAGAAAGAGAAAAAGAGAGAGAGAGAGAGAGAGAGAGAGAGAGAGAGAGAGAGAGATTATAATTCTTTGGCACGCGTTGAATTTTTAAAGTACCAGATCCATCATTTTTCATTGTGTGTATTCTGGATGTACAGGAGGCAGGCAGAGGAGGCAGAGCAGGGGGTTATGGGTAGGAAAAACAGTGGTAATGGATTTGAGAAAGACAATTGTTTTATGGTGTTTGTTTCCATGGCTTAGAAAATGCGAAAAATGCAAAGTATTAAACATATTTTAGGAAAAGAGAGAGAGAGAGAGAGAGAGAGAGAGAGAGAGAGAGGGAGAGAGATTTGTCATTACTGTGAGGAGGATCAATATTGATCATATTTATGAACTAATACTGGGGAGAAACCACAATAAACCACCCGAGGCGTAAAGTAAATAAATAAAAGGATATCCAATCTGTGGAGGGGAGGAGAATTTACCACTTGGTTGTTGTTGTTGCAGTAATACAGTGGAGAAAAATCTCTGAAAATGGTTCACAGTTTGAAAGATATTTAGTAATAGAGCTGAAAAGGGGGCTATATGCCCCCACTGGAGTATTTTGGGTCGTACCACCATTGGTACATAGAGCCAGCCCAGGGGGCCCCCAACTGGGTCTGGCTCCTTCTGTTGGGTGCGCTTGACCACCTTAACTATGTCCCAGCAAATTGGGCTAGGATCCGAGATGGGGGAAGGATAGGCTTCAGCTCCTGGTTTGCAGGAGGAATTTGCCCACTGACGGGAGAGGGCATTGGGCTTAGTGTTGTTCGATCCTGGTCGATATGACAGCACAAATTCAAACCGGCTAAAGAACAAGGCCCACCTGGCCTGGTGTGGATTAAGACGCTTGGCTTGTTGTAGATAAGCCAAGTTCTTATGGTCCATCTTGACCAGGAATTGATGTTGAGCCCCCTCCAACCAGTGCCTCCACTCCTCCAGTGCTAGCTTCACAGCTTGGAGCTCCCGGTCCCCAACATCATAGGTACCCTCTGTAGGAGTAAGGTGGTGTGAGTAGAATGCACAAGGGTGGTGCTTGTTGTCCTGCCCCGAGCATTGAGATAGCACTGCCCCTACCCCCACATCTGAGGCATCTACCTCCACTATGAAAGGAAGTTGAGGATCAGGAAGCTGGAACACTGGGGCAGTAGCTAAGTGGTTCTTTAGCTCATCAAAACGGGCTGGAGGACCCGTCTAACATGGGCTACATGTTCGTCTGTTGTCTTACTATAGATCAGAATGTTGTCTAGGTAGATGAACACGTAGCGACCCAGGGTTTCCCTCAGGACCTCATTGATGAACCGTTGGAAGACCGCAGGGGTGTTCATCAGGCCAAATGGCATAACCAAATACTTATAATGCCTTGACGGGGTGATGAATGCTGTCTTACATTCATCGCCTTTGCGGACCCTGATAAGGTTGTAGGTACTGCACAATGGACGCAATGGAAGCCTGCTGCAATGCCTCGAAGGCTGAGGCCATGGGGGCAGAGGGTAATGGTCCTTAATGGTGACCTTATTTAGACCCCAGTAGTTGATACAGGGCTGGAGGCCCCCGTCCTTCTTCCCCACAAAAAAGAACCCAGCCCCAGCTGGGGAGGTGGATGGCTGTATAAAGCCCAGTGCCAGTGCAAGGGGGTGGTAAGAGAGGGGTCTCTGGTAGGGGTCTCTAGGACCCCTAAGCAGAGCTGTTGGCACTGGAGGCCCCATGCCATGACGGACCGAGTGAGCCAGTCCATCTGAGGGTTGTGGCATTGCAGCCAGGGAAACCCCAGTATTAGTGGCAAACCTGGGGCCTGGAGCACATACAGTGTAATGTGCTCACTGTGTTGCTTTGTGACTAGTGGTTAATTGCCTACTGAAGGGGAGGGTGTTGGTGGTGTGCCGCCCCCTGCTGGCTGGTGAGGTAACAGCAGGCCTGGAGTCCAGCTGTCTCCTCACATGGATAGCTTCAATTAAATGTTTGTATTAAATCAATGAAATTTGTATATTTATCATTATTTTATTATGAAGATATTTTAGTGTTAGTGCTAATAAGCAGTTCAGGTGAAGCCTCACATCTAAGTTTTATTAGGTGAAAAAAAAGTGAAATGAACTTGTCATATTGACTAGTTATTCAGGTAAAATCCTGTTTCTTTTTTTACTGTAATAATGCACTTTTTACAGATTCTGCATCACTTTTCCTTTTGGAAAGATCAGGAAAGAGTAATAACACACTTGTTGCACTGATTGGAGTGCTGCGTCAATCCTGATTCACACAGGAAGTGATGAGTGAAAAGCAAATTGCTCTGTTTACTGGACTTCCCACGAAATCGCCTATTTTCTATTATACCATCTGTGGAAGCAAATATGAAAAGGTTCATTCATGTGAAAGTTCACCTCAGTAAAAGTCCACTTCATGTTGCTGAAGTATGAAATACTTTAGTACTAAGTAAAAAGTACATATTACTAAGTTATTTATATTTATAATTATTCATTAAAGGTATGGTGCATTTTGCAGCGACATCCACCAATTCAAAAATATCCCTTTTATGTTCAAGTGTGGTATATACTAAAATAATTTATTAATGACTATTTGTCAATATATTATATAAATATGATGATACTCAATAATGACTTAGTTATTGATACTCATTAATGACTAGGCAAAACAATAAATGATGCAATCTGAAGCAAGTATTGCATCATAAATGATATGGATTGCATCATATTGTTGCTAGAATTCATGAATAATCAACGTTAACTCTGTTAGCATCCATCACTTTGCTGAACTGATTGCTCTATATCAACTATAGAAACCATTTTCATGTAGCTGTATGTAGGTAGATAGGTCATGTGCCATGCTGTAACTCGAAGGCGACCATGGCCCTCCATCTCTCACGATCTCTTACGCAATGGATAGTTTCTGTAGTGTGATTTTTCTTTGGCCAACTACAGCCATATAAATGTTTTTCTCTCTGCATTTCTCTGCTTGCCTTCCCTTCTAACTTTTTGGTGGTAGCTAAGTTCTTTAATCCAGATCTTCTTATGACATGGCCAAAGAATCTTGCCTGTTTCACAAATCTTCTTGAGGAGATGGTGTTGCTGACCAGTTCTATTCAGTACCTGTTCATTTGCAATGCGGTCTGTGTATGGTTATCTGTCATAGGATTCACATCTCAGCTGCTTTGATCTTGGCTTCCAATGCTTTGTTAATGGTCCATGCTTCGATCCAATGGTCGAGTGGTCCAATGCTGGAGCAGTCTAAAACCCTGCTCCTGGTCCTGGTCTTGATAAAGAGTTTGTCTGGGAAATACAATTTGATGTGCATTTCATAAATTCTGTGTTGTTTTACCATTAATTTTCTAGAATCTTTTCAAGGTTGTTCAGTACCCGTAAAAGCAAAATAAGGAACAAAGTGTAATACTTATTGATTATTCTGGACAACTGTTGACATGGAACAATTCAATTCAGTTTTATTTGTATAGCACTTTTTACAATTAATACTGTCACAAAGCAGCTTTACATAGTAAACACTAATTTGGTAAAAAAAAAAATTTAACATTTTTTCTACAAACCCTACACAGCCTCAATGAGCAAACCCATGGTGAAAGTAGCAAAAAAAAAAAAAAAAAAAACTCCCCAGTCAACAAGCCTTGAGAAGAACCAGACTCAGAAAGGAGACCATACTCATTTGGGTGAAAGCAAATAAAAATACAAATCACGTAGAAGAAACTTTACAATGTGTAAAAATGAAGTGGAGTTCGGAGGATGGTGCGGGTGTAATGCCAAGCCCTGAGCAGTAAGCAGCAGTAAGAATGAATATTCATGCTTCAATGGAATGTGCTGGAATACACCATCAAAAATAACAAAAATAGGAAAAGTGTGCTGAGGTTGAACAGACTTTTTTTTTTGGTTTGTGTTCATTGTTTGGCATTCTCTTTAAACAGTCCAAACTGTGTTTGTTATTATTCCATATTACTTGCAGTATAGCAGAAAAGTACAGTGGCCTGAAGTGCAAAACAAAAATGAATTTTCAGAAAACAAAAGTACATTTTAAGAAAACAAAAATACTTTTTCAGAAAACAAAAATACATTTTCAGAAAACACAAATACATTTTCAGAAAACAAATTTACAAATGACTGCCTTCTTACGGAAAGGGAATGTAGCAAATGCCGGAAGTGATGACATGAGTCACTCAGTCTGTTCTGGCCTAAAGTGTACAAATGTAGTGTTTGGAAATCGATGACTTGTTTTCTAGCTGATATATTTACGTAAGACGATAAGGCTGTATTGCTATTAGGAATATTTTTCTCACCAAACGGACAATATTTTATCTGCTATCAAACAGAGGTATGTTTTATTTAAAACCTTTTTAAAGTTGGGCCCGGTGGTAGGGTGTTGGGTTATTGATCCCAAGGTTGGGGGTTCAAGCCCCTATCAAAGGCCGGTCATGTCACTGTCTGTGGTGAGAGGCATGTTAAAGAACCATTACAGATTTTCATCAAGAGTAGGCTGCAATGGAAGCTTAGAGAGCTGCCCAGGGTGTACTCTGCACTCGCTCAGAGTCGGCTGAAATGGGTGCCAGCCTCACCACGACCCTGATCAGGATTAAGCAGTTCAGAAAATGAATGAATGAATGAATAAAAATTTCTGATTAATCTGTCAAAAACTGTGGACAGGAATTTACTAACTAGAAAACAAACCAATAAACCCACACTGATGAAAACATATAATTCTTGGTGGAAATAATAATACATAATGAAATTTAATTATTAATGAAAATGATCAATAATATTGGGTCATTTTAAGCACAACAAATAAATGGTGAACATATATTATTTAATTCCAATTTAATAGATCAAGAAGCTTCATCAGAAATTTAAGTTTCCTTTATTTAAAAAAAACAAAAAAAAAAACAAAACAAAACATAAATGCATGACTCTATTTCAGGGTAAAACATCCATGAATAATGTTCTATAATAGGGAGACTTTAGTGATGGAGCTTTAGGAATGTATTAGACTCTCTTCACGTTGTTTACAGACTGATCTATACAAAGAACATTCCTCAGGAGTTGCAGTTTCTTGTGGGGGGTGATTCTGTAAAGGAAAGACAGCCATTGAATTGTGTGATCTATGCCTCAACAAATTATTTTGTTTAAGGGATGACACTATTTATCAGCTCAGGGATTGCAGCTCAAGAACACCTGCCACCGTTCAATATTAATTAAACACAGCTGAAATTAATTACAATACAGTTCACTATTGCTCTCAGGATGCTTGATAAAGAAGGTCTAGTTGCTCTTTAAGCTCACTTATCATTCACTCATTTTTTCTGAACCACTTAATCCTACTTGGGTCATGGGAAGGCTAGTGCCTACCTCAGCTGACACTGGAAAAACGGGTACCCCAAAACCCAAATCAGCTCGTCAGACCATTCTTGGGCCAACACACACATAACCATTCACACTCACAACTACACTCAATTTAAAACATCCATCCTAATCTGCATCTATGTGGACTGTGGGAAAAAAAAACAGAGTACCCGAAGAAAACTCACACAAGCACATGAAGAACAGTGGGTTTTACTCCAGCTCCAAATATCATTGCAAAATAAATAATAAACAAATGTTTTAGTGTGACAAATTCTTTAGCAGAACAAATAGTCTAACCGATTGGTTGCTGACTAGCTGCGGAATATAATAAAATGCCATGCCTTGTATGTCATGCCATGTCTTATAACATTGTAATGGTAAAAGAAGATTTTATTAGTACTGGGTGCAAGCAGGGACTCCGGCATTATTAACTATAGCAAAATAGCTAAAAAGAGAGTATTTTGAAGGAAGGCAGGCAACAGGGCAAGCTGAAACATTGGGCAAACCACCACCATGACCACACAGCAAGAGGGTCCTGGGTTTGGGTAGATTTGCATTTTCCCTTTGTGTTTGCATGGGTATTTTCCAGGTGCTCCAGTTTTTTCCCCACAGTCCAAAGACATGCACACTAGACTAATTGGACATTTCTGATGTCTTCAGAAAACAAAAGAAATTAAATGTTTTACCATTCATTCACATTTAATGTATCCTATTCTGAAAAGAAAATGGATAAGTTGACTATCAGAAGAAATTACTTTGGAATTAAGCTACTTGTATTTTTTATTATGCAGTAATTAGTAGATTGTGATCCATACAAACACTGTAAACAAAAAATGTGTCTGATAAATACTGATAGAGTTGTGAATTTAACAGTTGTGTAATGATCAGGACTGTGTGTATGGATTATGATGAATCACAATTAACTTCACATCTTTCAGACATCTGTTGCTCCTGTACAATAAATTTAGACTCAATTAGTCATACTACAAACTGACTTACACCACCACTGGCATAGGTGTTGAACTTGTACTGCTTTTTGTGTATCAATCAACAAACAGAAAACTCATATAATAATGGACTAAAACAAAGAAATTATCTTGTGTGCACCAGAAATTACATTAACATAGCAGGTAGAGAAAGCTAGCATCATTAACCTAGACATCTTTGGTTTACTTTATGTCAGTAAAGTTAACATTTATATTTACCTTATCATCTTTTAGTTGGTTGATGACACTATTAGGTTTATTTCACATTTTCAGGATAGAGAATAAGTCCACTTTAAGGTTAATGATTTGCCTGTGCTTAACCTCAGGTTTCTCTTGAGCACGACATATTTTCTCATGCTCATGAGATACTTTCTTGTCCTTATTAGAAACATCTCTTTTTTTC
>JBCNYG010000007.1:1395109-1406408 GCA_039654305.1 Porochilus rendahli | reverse complement strand
CCCGGAGGAAACCCACGCAAGCACGGGGAGAACATGCAAACTCCACACAGAAATGCCTGAGCTGGGAATCAAACCCAGGACCTTCTTGCTGTGAGGCGGACGTGCTAACCACTACGCCACCATTCCGCCCCTGAAGAACATATTTTATTTTATTTTGCTGTACTGTATTAATCCCACATGGAAAATTAAATTTTTCTTGCTGGTTCAGGAATCAAACCAGTGACCTTTTGGTCCCAAAGCTTCTCTAAGCATTAGGCTATGGCTGCCCACAAAATACTAAATAATAAAAAAACAATAAATGTTTTGATGCCTTTGTTGGCAAATCTGGATTTTTAGGATATGTACACACAGCAGAATGAAGAATTGTAAAATTAAATTTTCTACATTCATATCTCATTAGGGCCTGAGGTGCTTTAAAACACATTATGAAACTTCAGACACATTTGAAAAGTAAATCCAATTTCCAGGTGCTAGACACACATAAAGCTGACTTCTGTTATGGTGTGATTGTCAGTGGATCATGCTAATGCATTATATATTATGAATGTAAAATCTAGGTCATTCTTAGTTACATTTTTAAAAACTGCATCAAATAGATTAAAGTATGGACATGACACACAACAGAGTATAATGTATAATTGTATTCAGATGAAAAGAGAACATTGGTTCAACAACTTTAAACAGCAGCATACAAAACCAAATCAGCATGCAGGTTTGGATATCCCAGGTCACGAGTGAATTAAGTCTTCAGACAATCGATTCCAAGGCTTGATTCCAGCAAAGTTTAATATGCATGTATTCATATGGTGTACATTCAGGCATTTCTGTTCAATAGTGCACAACTGACACATCAAACAAATGTAAAACTACTAATATTGTTGAGCAAGCTTAAAACTCTGAATTCAGTTAATGAGTGCCACTGCAGTAGTTAAGGTAGTGGTGCATGTTGGCTCAAATTATTCTGATTCTGCCTTATGTTTACAGACAGATTTGGATTTTAGGATATGGTTGCATGGCTTTAAAACCTCCCAGACCCTTTTGTATACACCATATCCTCCACCTGTCCTTACAGTAGAATTTTTACCTCGTTGAGGTTTAAAGGAGATTTCTTTTTTTGAAGTGTACTTTATTGGACATGAGTTGGATAACTTATATGGTTATCTCCAATTTTTTTTTGCTGAATGCATGCATGTCTCTTAACTCATACACCATTATGACTTTATTGGAAAAGAGCATGGTCTGAAGTAATCCAAACCTATTCTTCTGTATTTTGCACTTTTCCACTGCAGTGTTTTCCTGCACACTCAATTTTGCACAAGCATGGGCCATGCTTGGGGCCTTTAGTTAATCAGTGATACTAGCTACTAGCTTAAATTAATTACACTGGTATTGATAAAAAAAAATAAAGTAAAGAAGTAAAATATGTTAAACACTGAGTCTGTGATTGTTGTTTCTGGTGTCCCCTTGAGTACAGTGAAGATACCTTTGATTATTTTATAAGAAAAGCGTGTGTCTGATTCATAATGTGTTCTTAAACCTTCTCAGCTGTGTTCTTAAATTGCTGAATTCCACTGTCTTTGTAAATTGAATGCTTGTGCCAATTTCTTTAATTAGCATAAGTGAACACCCCCTTAATCCCTATTAAAGGGTAAAGAGGAGTGTGGGCACACAGATAATCAAAAGGATGGAAACCTGACTTTTTAACATCAGAATAAAATGATCACAAGGATGCTTACAAATTGTTAAATTTTTTTTACAGAACGCTTGCCCCAGCCAAAATCCACAAAATGAAACCTGGGACCTCTTCTTATGACCCCATCTCCTGTTCAGTATTGGAAAAACAAGGACAAATCCCCAAACACTAACACCACCGGCAGCAACACTGGACATCATTTTAGATGCAGTCAAGGAAATTACAAATTAAACACGCACTGAAAATAAAATCAAAATATTTATATAGGGTTATAATACTAATTTGCTTGTGTGTGCAGTCTATTGCTCCTATAAGGTTGTGTAGATCTGCAACTTGAATAAAAACCTCTCTTCACTGGAAGCTGTTAATGTTCAGTACTGGGGGATTTAATACAATATCTTATCAGTAGCTTTATATCCTTTAGAAGTAACAGGAGGCTAAGGCTGATACGTGTGATATACCCACCCAGTTTCCAAGCTCTCAATGAAATATCCTTGGCAAAAAAGGCAAGGCAGACAATACCTGAAAATGTGGTGGTACTGGGTTAGAGTGTTAGGTATGGAATGGTACTGCATGGCTTTGGCTGAAACAGAGTAACTATCAGAATTCAACTGGTCTGTTCATAAAATTTGTAGATTTATTCTATCAGAATAAACCCAGTCACTGAACCCTCTGCTACTCGCTTTAAATATGATAAAGCATAATGCACCTGTTTCACAGCTTTAAGTCACAATTGACTCCAGATCATTTTACTGGTATCACTGATCCAATCCAGTCATTCTCAGATCAGCTTCTAGACATCACTAGAAAGTGTATTCCTCCCAATTGTAGCTCTATGCATAAAAAAGCCATAGTTCACGGTTGAGTACAAGCGGGTCCGTCGCCTTAGGAAACGGGCAGAATGTATTTTCCATTCCATTAATCCTCAGACCACCATGTCCAAGCTTTGTCAAGCCCTCATACGATAAAAGTTGGATTATTGCAGTGTAGTATATGGTGCTGCTTCCAATTCCAGTTCCAGGTGCAGAAGCTTGATACTATTCATCACCAAGCACTGTGACTGTGTTTAGGTATTTTCTCATCTCCAATGTGGAAGCCAATGAACCACCACTGAGGCTGAGATGAATCAAGTTATCACTGCAGTATACTGCAAAACTTAAAGAAAACCCATCAAATCCTACCTTCAATTGTGCTTTTTGGCCACTGCATACTTACAAGTGTGCAGAGAAACTAAGCATAGTTCTGCCATTGGGTATTCGAATAAAACAACATCTTATGGATGCTGGCATCACTTAGGACTTTGGAATTGCCCCAACTCCTTTGATTGATCCTTGTTCTGTCATTAGGCAATTCAGAGGCAGTCCTCCAACAACCCTCTGATTGTAGCCATTCTAGTGAAGCATACACATCTGGTAGAACTAGGTTATAATGTAATATTCTGTTGGGTGCTATATGTAATATTCAGCTGCTGATGCTGCTGCTTATTCAGCTTTACAAGATCCTTCAATCGATATTTTATTTTCATTCACAGATTTTAGACCCTTTATTTTAAATTATGTAAAGAGTCTGTTCCAATTCTGAACTATTAATCGGCCATCGGCCTTTTCAAAGCTATGTAATACTTGACAGTACTGAAATGCACTGATCTTCTTAGCATTAGATATAAATATTTCAAAGATGTGTTTTCTCTATGTCAGAATTGGTCTACAATTGCCCTGTAATTAGTGTTATCAATTATTAAATAAGCCTTGGTTTCCAATGAACATAATTGATATGTCATGAAGTATTATTTATTTGCATGATGCATTGTAACATAATGAAACTAATCAAAAAAAAGTGTAATATGGGGAAAAAATAATATGTGTGTAGTGGGCGAGCACAGGGTTCAACTAAGCTAAACTGTCACATGACACAAGTTGAACAACTGAAGAAGAGATTAAAGAATGTGTTGATTGACAGATGCTTCCCTACACATTACGTTTCCATGTGGAAACCATAAACCTGAGTTAAAATGTCCCTCAATTTAGGATTTAGAACTACATGAAATGTACATTATGTAGGTTGGGTAATAACTCAAGCACATGGTTTTGCTAACATCTTTCTCAACTGAATTGTGTTAATAACTTAATAAAAAAAAAATCATTGGATAAAAACTGTGTGCAGTTTATGTTAAATTATTATTGAAAGTGTACTCCATCTAAACAAAGATCCTGAGCAAGCCTAAGATTCTCCTTGCTACCTGCTGTAGGGAAGCTTGGTGCTGCTCAGTTTCAATCAGAAAATTTTGAAGTGGGAAACATGCGAAGGAGTTACCTGGGCAACAAGATCTGAGAGGAAATGCGATGTCATGTTTCGCTTTCTGTGTGAACGAAGCCCAGATAATAAAATGTTGACTGATGCCAGAAAAGTGTGCAAGATTCATCTATTATTGTAAGTCGACAATGCTAGAAGTAAAAACAAAAACAAATGCATAATTTTAGTTTGTTTTTCTTGTATATCTGCATAGTATAAACAGATGACGTTAGCAACACAGCGTTTTGTTGAGCTTGTAGCGCAGAGTCTCTGTAATGGTTAAAGTATAAAAATGTATTAAAAATTTTATTTTAGTTTTCTTTTCCTAAAGTTTCTTTAGTATTAAACTCCTAAAGAGAGTTAAAGAGACACTGTTTTGATATTTGATATATTTTGATATAAGATATTTTACCTAAAAATTCCAATTTTAAACAATATTAAAGTACACTAAAACTTACCAGAAATGTGTCTGTGCAAACACAAAACATCTATTCTATTTATTTCTATTTATATTTATTATTTTTATTTATTTATTTATTATTTATATCTATTTCCTTTTTCCACTGCTAAATTCTTGCATTTTTCAGAATGTTATGCACTCTAAAATGAGTAAAGTAGACCTGTACAGTAAATTTTAACATTCAGTGTTTATTGCCTTATAGAGCATATAAAATGTTTACAGCTTAAAGTCAATTTAATATTTAACATGCCATAAGCTTCAAGTCAATACTGATATGCCATAGTGAATTAGATCATGGATATTGATTGGACAAGGTCATATATATTGCATTCCTATGTTCCTCCTGGATGATGATGGTCTTGCAGATAGAACCTTACAAAACTAAATTAGATTATGAGTGGCTTCGGGAGAAAGAAGTGGCTTTGGGCCCAAAAGGTCGCTGGTTCGATTCCTGAACCAGCAGGAAAAATGTGTGGCGGTGGGGGAGTGAGCAGCAAATTCCCTTCCTCCATATTCATGGCTAAAATGCCCTTGAACTGCTCTCTGGGCACCCCTCAGTGTGTGGCAGCCCACTGCTCCGAGTGTGTGTGCTCACCTTGGATGCCAATTATTTTTAAAAAAAATTATAAATTTGTTACAAAATATAAAAAAAGTTGTATTTTCCCCTTGTAAATCAACTCAGTAGACATCAAGTGAAATAATGTTCTTTATACTTAATTTTTAAAGATGATCATACATCTACATAGTTATGGAACAACTGAATGGTTTCAGATAGCCTGAATAAGTAAATAAAATTTTAATTATTAAAGGCTGCTTTACTGTGATAGAATTTAATGTGTACAGCTGGCTAAAAGTACCAATTTTTCACTGAAACAGACATATATATTTGTATTTGTTTTCTTGATATGATTAAAGTGAGGTGGCACAGGTGCTTTGGTCTCCTTTTTCTTCTTTTTACTTTTGTCCCCTTTTCTTTATTTTTTTGTCTACTTTTTCTTTTTTTGCTTATGTCTCCTGTCTTTTTTCTTTTTCTGTCCCCTCATGGATTCCATAACACAAATCAGCAGTAAATAAATAAATAAATCAGAGTATCAAGAGGAGCTTTCTGTCTCATAAAACCTCCCCTTGAAAAAGCAAATTTGTTCGGCACAACACTGCAACCAGACTGCCATTCTGCTTGCTATGATGCTCGACAGGACAGGTTAAAAAAAATAAAAATAAAAAAAAAGAAGTGAGGTGGCACAGTAGTGTAGTGGTTAGCACGTCTGCCTAACAGCAAGACAGTAAGTTCCTGAGCCTTGAGTGCTTCTGTGTGGGGTTTGCATGTTCTCCGTGCTTCCTCCAGGCACCCCAGTTTCCTCCTACAGTCCAAAGACATGCACATTAGGCTAACTCACTGTTTCAAATTGCCCCTAGATGTGAGTGTGGGTGTGAATGGTTGTGTGTTTGCCCTGAAATGGTCTGGCTGTTTAAGGTTTACACCACCTTCACCCAGTGTTGGCTTCAGCCTCCCCACCACCCCAGATGAATTAAGTGGTTGTGCAAATGAATGAGTGAGATGACTGATTAAAGGTCCAGTCTTACATACAATATTTAGTCATGTTTTTGTTGCTAATAGTTCATGGTGATTTAATAAATCAAACCTTTCAGTTCCAACATTTATCACAACTGTGATATTTGTGTTCAATTCTGTGTTTCCTGGCTCTTCCAAACAGCCCACAGCTTCCAGACAGGTTAAACTAGGTCATGTCAGGTCATGTGGTATGTGAAATGCCACACATTGGACTTGCCAACAGTGTGGAAGTGAAAACATGTCCAGTATTGCTGAAAACGGTCCTCACGCGCACAAAAAAGGAAAAACCAGAGACATATGCTCAATGGAATTTTGTAGCAAGTCCACCGAGGATGGATTAAGCTTCATAAAGTTCCCGTGAGAGGACTGGATCGCTGAATAACAACCACAGCATTCGCAGAGGCTGGGAACCGACTCCAAGAACACTCGATTCACCTGATTCAGATATACATACAGTAATATGGCTCAAGGCTTCAGAGTCGATTCCACCCCGTTTGAGGAAACAACTCACATGTTCCGAAAGCATCATTTGCAATAATAAGAAATCTTAAGGTTAGTTAATATTTCATGGATGATTTAATTACTTTAACAGATTGTAATGAGCTGTACCACGCATTTATACGTACATCTAAAATAATAATAAAAAAGTTTAATATGTATAATATATTATTTTACCGCACCCTTTATGTACATACAAATTTTTATAGATGCTTGAGTAGATTTAAATACACTATATATTTATACACAGTATAGCTACTTGATATATTTACATACAAATGTAAACAGACTCTACAGAGAAGGGGCACATTCACATTCACACCCAAGGTTAAATTAGTACAGCCACTCCACCTAATAGAATGTTTTTTGAGGTGAAAAGAACCTACTCCAACCCTTAAAGAACATTCATTGAACCGGTGACCCCAAAACTGTGATGCTAAAACACCACCCACTGTGCCACCATGCTGCCCAGGCAGTATTTAAGAGAAGTGAATCACATGACCATTATGATTTGATATGAGTCTGTGGGAACAAGCAATCTAGAGTGAATAGTGGACGGAGGATTGGATCAGTAAAATAAAGTGAACTGCCACTGGTAATGGAATTGCTTTTCTGTCTATCTTTTGAATTCTCAGTTTATCTCAGTGGCACATATAAAAATTCTCAGATGACACACAAACTGGTGTGAGCAGAATTAGGTAATTACATGAGAGGACAAATTTCATTTCTAATATAGATGCATTATGCAGTCCCCTGCCAAAAAACCTGGATTCATGAGCAAACGGAGAGAGCTTTAGATTAGATAATTACTGCAGTGATTAATATGTTATAACTGGCAGTGTGTTATTTAACCTTAACCAATGCAGTGATTACCTTCTCATTTTTTAACAACCATGTTGGAAGATATCTTGTAGTAATGGATAAATAATAAAAATGATAATAAAAAGATATATAATAATGTACTATATGTATACTATACTATATGCATATATATATAGTGTGTGTGTGTGTGTGTCTGTGTGTATGTTTTATCGCCTTATATATGCACCTTATATGTGTGTCTTGCTGCTATGACAACCAAACTTTCCTTAGAGGATTAATAAAGTAGTGCATATATATCTATCTATCCATCCATCTTGTCTTATTTCTACATCTAGCAAATTAAATGACTAAGGTGATTGGTGAAATTGTTAAAATGCCCAACACATTATTCCAACCTGAAAAGATATCACTACATCTTCAAATTCACATAATATAATCCTGACTAATGATGAAGTCAATTGTTAAAATATTTGACCTAGTTAAAATTGTTAAAAAAAAGAAAAGAAAAGAGAAGAAAAAGGGCCTGTGGGGCAGGTTTATGATCTGAGGTTGCTTCAGTTGCTCAGGTCAAGGCTCAGCAACATTGTGACAATGACACAGAGTTGGATGATTACATAAATGTACTAAATAAGGTTATCCCATCAATAGTTTTTGTTGTTGTTGTTGTTGTTGTAGTTTAATTCAGACTCAGACAATTAGACTGCTTCCATTCTCATTAATGAATCATTTTCACACATACATTGGCACCACAGAGTTCTGACCATAACCCAAATGATTTCTGATACTTTAACCTTGGCATGTTTGTTAGTGCCTGTTGTACTGAGTTTATTGTTTCTGAAACTGAAACTGCTGATCTCCTGAGATGACAGAAGGTTTATGGTAGCTAAAATAATGTTTTATAAAAATCAAGAGGTGGGTAAGCTACAACACTATTAGGATCAACCAGGAACAGGAATCTGATGCTATAATGACACAGTTTCATCCAAACTAGTCACACAGGTCACAATGTCTGTATGGTTTTATGGTTTTGGATGCTACCACATGATTTGTTAGTGAATAACTGCAAAAATGATCAGGTGTACACGTGTTTTTATTAAAGTAGATGGTTAGTGCAAGTTTACTGATGGCACACATTCTGGATTATGACTGCATATCTATTATTGCGTTTGAAATTAGTTTAGAATGTCCTTTTCAGATGTTAAACACAATATGTCAAACATGAACACAATGGTTTGTGGCAACTTTATGACTTTTTCAGTTTTTCAAGGTTTGGTGGATATGGAATTTAAAGTTAGCATTGTGTAATATAGTATTGTGATTTTTAACCCGTCATAATTCACAGCAGGTTAATGAGCTCTCACCATGTAAATACATGTTCCTCAGACATTTCTGTGACATGTGGCCTAACTTTCATTTATAGGCAGAGCTCAAGAATTACAGGATGACTGTAATCCTGTCTGTCCTTGAAGCATGCATTTGCATTTCCACTGAAAACCTTGAACAGGCTCTGAATGAGTGATCCATGTGGTGGTGCTTCATGTGAGTGTCACCCAGCCTCCCCTTGGTGTGCCTGAGAAATAGGAGGATGAGATTCCTTTGGCTTCAGATTAGATGAGTTTCGTGCTGAGATTGGCTGGAAACATCCTTTATAGCAGCTCCTGGCATTGTCTCTGCAAGAAGGTGACGGCCTGTGAGTCACAATAAATTGTGGTCTTGAGAAGGAAGAAAATAACTGTGCGGTGGGCATTGTTTGAGACTGGCGGGGAGAGAAATATCTGGCGGCTTCAAGGCTTGGAGGTGAAGGTAATGGAAGCTCACACAGGGAACACATTAGTCAGTCAGTAAGTGTGAGTGTGTGTGTGTGCGTGTGTGTGTGTGAGAGAGACAGAGAGAGAGAGAGAGTGAGAGAGAGAGAGAGATAGCATATATAACATATTTGCAACAGGGCAGCCTGGGTAAACATATAACTGAAATGTGTTAGGTTGGATAGAAAAAGAAATGAAAATATGTGTGGGTTTTGAACACTCTAAAAAAAAAAATAATAATAATAAAATAAAATCACCAGAAAATTATTTTTGCTCCTTTACTCTGTCCCAGTTGGAAAGATTTTATATTTACAGCATTTGGCAGACGCTCTTATCCAGAGCGACTTAGAATTATCATTTTTATAGTATTTTTTATAGTACAGCTGAGCAATTGAGAGTGAAGGGCAAATCTCAAGGGACCAACAGTGGTGATAGTGGGGATTAAAGCACTGACCTCTTGATCAGTAACCCATCACCTTAACCACTAAGCCACCACTGACCCTCTGTTTTGACATCTCCAACATTTCCAAATTAGAATTAATAATAGAGTATATTCATGATGTTTTCATGATACAGGCTAGTCTGAACACTAACATGTATGGCAATGCAATCTGGAGGCAGGGATTTGTTTGGTATTCGTGCAATGGACTTGATTTTGCAAGTTCAAGACAACACAGCCCGTGACTTATTTAGATTCAGAGTTGCATTCAGAACCTTTAAACCTAACAAACCCCTTTTTAGGGATTTGTATTCTGTATCCTTACTTTCTTCCCTCTCTTACTGAGACAGGCCTATCAGACACACACCCCCTTCTTTTTGTGCAAATAACTGATATTCTGCATTCTGTATATAATTGCAACCCTCTGGACATGATTTTGCAGCTTATACAATAGGCTAGGCATACTCCTATGTCTCACATTTTACTGCGTTACCTCCTTTCAACACACATTTCACAGTTTATCAAGTCATTAACAATTAATTAAGAAGCCTATCTTAGCCAATTCTGGGTGAAGGTTGATACACCATAAACAGCTCTCCAATCCATGGTGCACATACAACATTCACATTTAAAACTAGGGTCAATTTGGAACAACTAATAAGGCTAATGCACCCTCATGGCTAATTAATTAAATTTAAATTAAAGCAGAGATTTTTAACCTTTTATGTAAAAGGCAAGTGCCTCCAACAAACAAGCAGTAGCAAGTAGTAAATGAGAAGTAATAAAACCAATTAGGCACTGAGATTCTGAGAGAAAATTATTAACCCTTAGGAGTCACTGGACGCACCAGTGCATCCAAATCACGTGGCCAAATTAAGTTGATGTAGCAGGAAAACACATCTCAATCTATATACCCATTTTAAATGGTGTTGATAGGCCAAGTAAAATCAGAGTTATAAATTAAATAATTTAATACTTTTAATTTAAGTTCCTGCAATGACAGTTTACATAGCATGATGGCAGCAAAAAGAACAAAACAAACAAACAAAAAAAAAACAATAAGGCAGTCTGCAGTTATATGTTGCCATCAAATGGACAACAGGAGGAGTAACACACCCTGGAAATGTCAGTGCTAAATTTGTACATATATTTTGTTAATTTACAAATTACATTTGCATTCTAAGTTATTAAAATGGTAAGTTAAACATGTCTATGTTTTTCACAGTAAAACACAGCCTTTATTTCAGGATAAATCAGGAGTGGTTTTGCTTGGTTTGAAATACATGCCTTTTGTAAAACCTTCATAAATGTTTTGACTTTCAATTATCTTGCTTCATCTATCACTTATCTTCAACATATAATTTACTTCTAAAACTATGGATATTTATTACTCTAATAAATAATTAAAAAGTTTTGAACTCCCAGGAAAAAAGCTCTAAACAATGATCACATTGACAAAGTAATAATAGGTCTATACAGTAGCCTGCATTATGGAATATCTCTTGCTGTCTTTTTCTAGTTAGTGCTCAGTGTAGCTGTGAGAGTTGTTGACTTGACTGAGCAATTAAATTCAATCAATGTACTCAAGAGAAAGCTGGAGCATATTTCCCTAAAGGGGGAATTATTTCATAGTTGTAAAAGCTATGAGCACTTCTGTTAAATCACAATCTTTTATTGGACACCCAGCGAGGGGAATAAGTGTGTATGTATGTATATA
>JBCNYG010000007.1:1348254-1360436 GCA_039654305.1 Porochilus rendahli | reverse complement strand
AATTATTTAAAAGAGGCACATAATACTAGAACAGAGAGTTAACTGGCTGGGGTCCTAACAGTATTACACACAGACCACAACCCTAAATGCCAGATTAAGCCTGTGAAATCAGTACTATGCACAGACTAGTTGAACCACTCGTATCCTGGGTCTAACACATAAAAAAACATTTTTAAAACAGATCTGGGCAAATTACTACAGCTCCATAAACTTTACATAAAGCTTTTTGAATAATGAAGGTGGGGTACGCCTGGAAGAAGCTCAGGAGGACATGAGGCAGCTTAGATGAGTAATTTCGTCTTTAATTAGTTCTTCTTCCCTTGTGTTTAACTCACAGCAAATTGCTGCTGCATTGTTGTCGTTTTCCTTCAGCTTATAATTACTGATAGTGTGAGGGTCAGCGTTCCCTCTAAGCCTCTTAGCTGAAGTATGAAAAGGTTATAAAAGAGGCCCTCAGAACAGATGAACAGAGAAGGATGATCTACTCCAGCCACATTCTTACTCTCTCCTACTGCTCTTTCTTTCCCTTTCTGTCAGGTCTTCAGTTAGTGCTCGGCAGCGTGTAACAATAACCTCTTCCAGGACAGTTTATTGGTCTAATTAAGGCTTCTTCTCACCCCAGCCTCACTCAGAGTAAAACGATTCAACTCCTTTGGCCTTGCCCTCTTCCTGGTAGCCCGGAGATGGAAAGGGATGTGAAAGAGATGAATGCAAATGAAAGACTTGAGCCCAGTCCAGGGAAACAGAATAGCCCACAATGATCAATAGCATTAGGCATTTCCAGAGAAGAACACACACAGGCTTCAGAGATAGATTGGTCTGGCTGCTGTCAGATCAAGGGTACAGCTGTTCCTGTGCAAATTAAAAGAGCACCCTTTTCTCAAGCTTAAAAAAGAGCTTTTTAAATAAGGATTATTTGTAATTTAAAACATGTTAAATTCTGAGTTTTAACGTTACTTTTTATTAGTAATTCACCGATACCTACACTGCCATCAATGCCCACTCTCATACTTATACTTATTCATTAAAGATAGCAAAATCTGCTATCAAGAAATACCGAGGTCCGAAATGTCTGGTATCACATCACAGAATGAGATAATCCCTTTTCAAAATAAGTCCTTTTATAATCTGTCCTCAACTTTGTATTACTATTTCAGCCTACATTTACCTTACTTCTGCAGGTTTGTCAAGGCTATAAATCTAACACTAATTTATAAACTGTTAGACAGTTAAAATAAGTGTGGTGGGTTTCAAACCCAATCCTGCATGTTGAAGCATTCTTTCTTACACCAGCAGATCTCCTAACACACCTGAGCTACCAATCCACCGAGGAATCAGAGAATAATTTATGGTTATATGCTCTCTCCGCCCAAAAAGCACAGTTAGACCCATGTTAATATGTATCAGTAGCAAGTGAACATGACTGTAAACTGGTAACAGTAATCTAGTCTGTGCTAACAGTGATTAAACTTGAAACTGTTGGAAATTTAAGTTTTTCTTCTCTTATTTATTTTACACTCCGCATTGTTCAGTTCTGTATTTGTGTGTATTATTTGATTGTAATAATCAATGCAATGTTTCCATAATACCTGTTTGTGCTAGTGCTACATGTTGATATGGAATATCTCCAGTTTGGTTTAGAGTGTGGATCTCAGTAAGGTAGGTTATAACATGCTTTTTTTCACATTTTATAGTGGAGCTCCAAAACTCCACACTTATGCAAATATCATAAAGTCATGAGCTTGATTTTGTGGTCACATCTGCTCATGTGCCCACTTAGGCAACCCGATGCGTGTGCCACCACCACTTGTACTTCGAGGAAATTTTTGTATTTATTCTTAAGGAGAAATACATTTTTGATTACCATTGAAAGGACAATTGGTTATAATACAGCTGTTTCTATACTGGGAATAAAAACAAACGAGTTCCGCTTTAAGGCAGTACCTAAATTTACATATTATCTCAGTTTAAATATGTAAACCAGCATGAACTTCACCCAATTGAAAAATCCTGCTTGTTCTGAAAAAAATAATAATAAATGAAAAAATGTTTTTATTCCAGCTGGTCTTAACTTGCTGAGTGCGCAATGAATTTTAAAACCAAAAAGGGGTTCTTTTTTGTGCCAAGCTGGTCTTTTTGTTGCCCTTACATGACAAGTACTGTAACTACATCATGTACATCTGAGCATGCGTATTTGCCCATCGCAAGTGTCGCCTCAGACACCCAACCGCTGTTTCAAGTTTACAAGTACAAAACGCCTGATGTGCAAGACAATCGGAACTGATATTATCGACATGTGTGACAGAACTGGTCAATAAATGCATTTGTTTTATTTGTTTTTATTTTTGAAAGTAGAAATTTCAGATTTGATTCTACATGCATACATTTCCCATCCTAAACTGATGGCAGCAGCATCAAAAGCTACCCAGGGTAGGAATTTTAGGGGAACCGCCTTTTTTTTGAATGTTATGGAAAATGTGACAGTGTGTGTCACTGGTGTGTTTAAAGCATTAATTTCAGAATATGCAAAATATGAAAGGTACTACATGTCTGCCATCAGCACAGGATGGACCACTGTATTAAAATTGTTAAATATATAAATCAAAGCACTAATTTGGGCTCCTTAAAGAATAGAAGAAATGTAATATTAGATACTTAAATTCTTGTTCTGTTGTGTGTGGGGTTTTTTTTTGTTTGTTTGTTTGATTGTTTTGTTTATTATATTTCCTAAAATTAAATATTATTTTTATTTTTTTCATGTCTCCTGTCTTGGTATTACATAATAAAAATCCACCAAACAAGATTAAATAATGGCCTTAAATGTGAAGTAATGCACGTTATATTACTTACCTTACTGAGATCCACCTTCCAACCCAAACTAACCAGAGATATTCCATATCTCAGATATCATGTAGGCATTGCGTTGAGTGTTACAATCAAATACAGTACAAACATATAAAACTGCTACAGACTGCAAAATTAATTAGAGGAAAAAATAAGATAAAGTTTTCCAAAACTCAGCCCAGACTATGTTACTGTTATTAGATAGCACACACACTCATGTTACCTTGTTACTGACAGACATTAATATTGGTCTAGCCAGGCTTTTGGGAGACAGAATATGTTAAAATATGTTAAACTTGTTAGAGTCATTTTAAATACCAGACACCAGAACCTGTTTATTGTGCTTTTTATTCTGAAAAACGTAAAAATAACTTATTAGAAATTTTCTATGCAAACCTCAGCAATTACAGTTTATTATTTTTTTCTAACCCTGAGGTACTACTGTACATAAATGACATAAGTCCCATGTATGTCATGCTAATGAATAGTAACACTAAATAGCATTGACCTAAGTAACTCAGAGAGCGCAAACCTCCACCTAGGCAGCTATTTCCCCTCTTTATTTTCGTCTCTACTATGTTCACTTTGGTACATTACATTTTGTTGGTAGGCACATTTGTGTAAGATATCATGAAGTGTTACTTGAGCATAAAGTTGCTAAAAACAAACAAGAAAACGGACCACTGTCGACAAAAACAGAACCACCGTGGAGGAGGTAACGATCTCAAACAAAACAAAGCAGTTTGCATACTATGTCCTGAAAATAATAAAAGAAGGAATAACTGCTTCTTACTACTATACAAGCAGTCTGAACAAACATCTGTCCATTTACAATACCAGGGGTTGTTATGAAGGTGAGGGTGCAGGTATGCAGAGGTTGGATGCGAATACGATATGCCAATATGCAAATATGTTTATAATAAACACAAAGAGGTCACTAAGAGAAAATAGAAAACAATGTAAAACAAAAGAGCAGGAATACTTTACATAAAGAGCCATCCTTAAACCAAGGACACCCTTTTTGTGAGGCAGATGTGCTTACCACTGTGACACCATGCTGACTTCCTCACTGCATGCGATATTTTATATTTATTTAGTCATTTATTTGTTAGTATAACAGATAAACTGAGAACTCCCAGTAAGATGGTTTACAAAGGTAACACAAAGCTAGAGCAATGAATGAAACCCAGAGATTGATTAACTTAAATTATGTGATGAAGTTCATACAGAGCAGATGTGTGAGGAAGAGAGGCGGTGAAGAGTAAACCCCAGATGAGAAATTCAGTAGCCAGAAATAATATTTTTAATTTACCCTCACTCATCTGCCAAACTGAATAATCCTACTAGGATTGAAGGGAGGCTAGTGCCAGAGTACACCCTGAACAGTTGGCCAGATTATCGCAGGGCACCACACACAACCATTCATGCTCAAACTTTAATAATTTGTAATTTGTAACAGCCAGTTAGTAGTGCGTGTTTTTGGACTTTTTAAGGAAACTGGTATAACTGGAGGAAACCCGACCAAGCACATGGACAGCATGCGAACTTTGCACAGAAACGTCCGAGTCCAGAAATCGAACCCAGGACTTGCTGTGAGGCGGACATGCTACACAATATGCCACCATGACAATGTATTATTTCAAATTAACTTATTAAAATGAATAAATATATCACGTATCTCTATGATAAAAAAATATAATGTATTTGCTCAGTTACTTCGAAAACAGTCTACATGATGATTAATTAGTTATTCGTTTTTTATTCTTTGTGATTAAATTTTTATTGTTCACTTTAAAATAGAGGATTTTTCTGAGATATGGCAATGGCCTCAACAGCAAGCAGGGATGTGCAGTGTGCTTCCATGTGAAGAAGAATGTTTGGTAGGCTAAGAAGCAGCAGGTTCAGGTCAAACCTTAGGAAGCTGAGAGCTCCCACTTATATTAATTATATTGGTATTAGCATTTAGAGAATTTTTTCTTATCACGTTTGCCATTTAGAGGTCACTGCATCATTTCTCTCAGTTAAAAGCCTTATTCAAGCCCCTGTCACATATTAACGATTTAAAGAACTTATACGCTATACATGTTATAAATGCTGGCATACGCTAAACTATCGATATTATTTTAGTTTTGAACATATACATAACTTATTAGTAACTTATCCAGAACCTATCAAAAACATAACTAACTAGTATCAAACTTATCTCCAGTTCATATTGACGTATGTAGATGTAACTGGTGTGTTCTGGACGACCACAGAACTTTTACTGAATGTCTCTCTAACTTACAGCTATGTAAGTTATGCATTATGGGCATATAGGCAGCATTTAGGGCAAAGGTCAGCAATCCGAGGCTCCGGAGTTGCATGCGGCTCTTTCATCCCGCTGCTGCCATTCCCATGACTTACATTGCCACCAGACAAATTACTCATTTTGACCCCCGATAAGCGAGCAATGTATAAATCTAAGAAGAGAAAAGTTTCTGATGAAAAAAGAATGTTCAATGCATCAAGGTCAGATTTATTTGCTTTCACTGCTGACGAAACTAATTTACCAGCATGCTTAATATGTGGTGTGAAATTAGCAAACAATAAAAAAAAAATCAAATGTTGAAAGACATTTCCAAAATAAAGTTCTATTCATTATTAGAGGAAATTAAGAGCACATATTGCGATCTCCGGCAGAACAACAAAGTCCAGTGGCTCTCCAGAGAGAAAGTACTGATAAACTAAAAAACATAAAAAACTTTCTGGAAAGCAAAGGGTTCACCTTTCTTGCATTTACTGCTGTAAGTCAGCCTGATCTTAAGCTTGACCGGTTGCTCATCAGAAGGCCACGCTTGCTCAGAAGCACAAATAGTGTGAAACTGAAAACCTCCCCAAACCTTACTGTTTGATACAGGAAGTGCCATACCTGGCACTTATATAGACATGAAAAAGTATGCACTTGGAGTACTGTACATCTTCGGATCTACATACTTGTGTGTGCAGGTTTTTTTCCATCAGGAACTACATCAAAAGTAATATCGCTCGCGCCTCACAGATGAGAGTTTGAAATCCTGCATGAAAATGAAAGTGTTGTCTTACAACCCTAATATGGAGAAGCTGTGCAGTGAAGTTCAGGAGCAGAAATCATATTAACCAGGTGAAAAAACATTAATTTAATTTTTAAATGATTAATTAATTAGATTTAATGATCTGTTATTTTGAAAATATATATTTTTATATTGGACCCTGAACTGAGGTAGTTGTGTTTCATATTCAGTTTGACGGCTGACTGCTGTATGTCATGTGAGGAAATAAGGGAATGACGGCACACTGAAATATACATTAACATATAAACTGGCATGTTTTGTTTACCCTTATTAATGAAAGTAAATATGCTGCAGATATAAGATTTTACAATGTCTGTGAACTATGATTTCTTTGGCATGACAGTGATGTTGATATAGCGATGTCTAGTGCGCATCTGATTTGAATCAGCTTGCGGCAGCCTTTTATACATCACATGCACGACCGTCGTGGATACACTGCTGCACAAGTTAGACTATCGTTGCTCATAAGTTCAGGAGTGAAATTTAGCAAAACTAAACTGGCCAACAAGACTAGTGAAATAATTAAATTACTAGCTCTTTTACTCGCCCTAAAGATTTTTGACTCGGCACTGGCCAGCGGACTAGTGATCATTTCCAGCCCTGTAAGTTACAAACACTGCCAAAAGGCTAGGCATTCATTGGTATAAGTTATATGTAGGTTCAACATATGCTAGACAATATATTTAACTTATGAGTAACTTAGAAATAATGTGTGAACGATCGCATACTTACAAAAGATGACAACTTACCTACAGCGTATGGCCAGCGTATACAGAACGTATGAGCAACACTGGTATGCCTCTAAAATTTTTGGATGACCCCATACTATCCATAACTTAGTTGTACACTAGCGTATTCACCAAATTTCTCATTCTCAATCAGCATACCCTGGCTAAATCATCAATGTGTGACAGGGTCCTTAGGTTTTAGTCACACTGGGTGGCCCATACCGAGCCCAAGAGCCGCTGACCCCTTAAAACCTGTTTGTTAGACTAGTGTTAGTGCGTACCACCTTCAGGTGCAGTTTACTTGGGCTGCTTGAAAGAGTACATTCAAGCATGGAAATTAAAAGCTGTGACATGCATTTTTCCATTCACTGGAAAATATTTGGGTGTAATGTTAAAATGTTTGTCTGGTGAACCTTATTGTTGAACACTAACTGTAGTTTGCAAGTAAAGCTGCAAATTCTTCCTTGAGTGTAAGCCGCCATTCTAGAACCAAGTAGTTCAAACCTGTTCTAGCATGACAGTCCCCATGCTCCCACAGTGAGCTCCATGAGGACATGCCTTGACAAGGTTGAAGCATGAGTCACTTGCACAGAGCACTGACCATAACTGCAGTGAACATGTTCAGGATGAACTAGAATGCCAACTGCCCCAGTTGTCCCCATCTGACATCAGCGCCTGACCTTAATAATTCTCTTGTGGATGATCCCCACACAAATCCCCACACAAATCCTCATAGTCACGCTTCACCTTCGCAATTCAGATAGAGCATATTGTACTTCAGCTGCACTCTACATGCAGTTGTACATAAATTAAAGTTAACAGTTCTTGACAATAATATTTTTAAATCCATCTATCCATCCATTTTGTGAACTGCTTAATCCAAATTAGGCGACTTTGGGTGAGAGCAGAGTACACCCTGGACAGCTCGCAAGGCCATCGCACATTTATTAAAATGTTGTATCAAAAATGGTGGTATTCAAGCGCTAGTATAATTTGTGCTTTTTAACAGAATGGTTTCAAATTGGTAATATTCTGCCAATAAGATTATGATTAAGATTGTGTAAAAGAAGTTTTAATTAACTGATGTAATAATGATTCATTTTTGCTTAACTGCATAGTAAATAGTGGATCTTGCAAATTTTATATTTAAATATTTATATTTTATATAATTAATTAATTATCTTGTGGCACACAAGTTTTCTGATGTAGCAGCTTTTCATATATCATGTAGACAGAGGTTAATAAAATGATTTTATATACCACGTTTTGTGCCGAACAGGCTATTAAAGGCCTGACATGCAATTTTGTATCAGTTGAAGATACAATTTAAAAGAAGATTTTTTTATATATTTTTCAAATCTTTAAAGATTGCTTTAAAATTTTAAATATCCTGTTGATAACGCATGATCGATGAAACAGTGAATGATAATGGCTCATTTGCATAATAATACTAATGAAATTATGATACTTTATCATCTCTTAACGGCCAAGTATTTTGACCTAACAAGTTTTCCTTTGCATTTAAGTTTGGAATAGGCTCAAGTTGTTTTGTTTCAAATTTCAAGCAAATTAACCCAGCCTTTCAGTTGTAATTCTTGCTTAAATCACAATTATGCAAATTAACTCAAAATCCAATATAGCAGACTTGAAAGGGTCAAGAGGCAAAATTATTCCTTGTGTAAGTTATATGACTTATTGTCAAATTATTCAAATGGCAAAGCTTTTACGCATGCCAATTTCAATCAATAGTGGCCAGGTCATGTGATCCCTAGACTCTTTCTGTTCGGAATATCACAACCATCCTACCAAATTTATCCTACTGAGCATGATCTCCCAAAATTTGATTTGACTTTTCGCTGCATGGTTTTGGTTGTGTGGACAAAAAGAGAAAAGTGGCAAAAGAATAAAAATAATAATAAAAAAATTATTATAAAATAAGAAACAAAACAAATGGGTAGATCAAATTTTTAAGTATACAACAGCTCAGAAAAAAGAGAGAGATATAATACTAAATATTACTCTACAGTACAGTCCGTTTTTCACTTTTATTACTATAAACACAAACAAGCAAGTTACAATTATTTGCTTACAATTAGAATATAAGTGTACTATTTTACTAATAATCAGATTATTAGGTATAAGACCAGCTGGCTAAACGTTGTGTGCAAGCAGCATTAAGAATGCAGAGGCAAAAATTAAGTGAAATGCAACATATAAAAATATATATACTGTACTATCATAATTACCATAACAACATCAACAACAATGTTAATGATGATGATTATTATTATCATTATTATTATTATTATAGTGGTTAGTGGGCTGGGGTAGGCTCCTCCCTGCGACCCTAGTAGGATTGGCACATGAATGAATATTCTTTCCCTTTAAGTAAATTTGACAATTAAATGTTATACACATTTGGTCCTCATTACTAATACTGCAGTGCTGTTTTTATGCTTTGCATGCATTCTTTATCGGCAAATGTTACAATGTATTGCCCTTTCCATTTTTAGGGGCAGCGGTTATGAAAAATATTTTTTCCCCCAACCTGCTGCATCAGAGGGGATAAATTTTAAATGAGTAAACAGTATTGACTTTGCTGAGGCAGTTTGATATCTTTCGAGAGGCACTAAATTCTCCAGCCATGAATCAGCAACTGTTTTGGAAATTGCTAGTGTTTCTTCCACCACCATTTTGGACGCCAAACTTACTCAGATCTTATTGTAAATTATGCGGCAGAATAATAAACTAAAATGGAGACCATGTTTTTCTTTCCTTAAATGGTGAAATTCAATTCAGTTTTATTTGTATAGACAATTTTTACAATTGACAGTGTCATAAAGCAGCTTTACATAGTAATATGTGGTAGGTTATTAAAAAAAAGTAAAAGTAAAAAGTGGTAGGTAAAAATCAGTGAACCTTAGTATGGTTGCTTAGTATGTGCAAATGATGGGCACAGAAATAACACAGTGCACAGGTTCTCTTTTAGTGTCTTTCCTCCCATTAGAACAACTGGAGCAGTGCAGCATCCTGTTCTAATAGGATTGTAGCTCTAGATCATCCCCCATCATGCTGACAACAGTAGGATTTTGTCATATGACATGCTCCAGCAGCTTTAAAATGAGGTCTCATTTTAAAATGTGTACATGACTTTCATGCAACCATTAGAATTCCCTTTGTTAGTACTTGACTTAATTATTGCCTCAGTTAAACCTGCATTAAAAATATATTTGGTTATAAGAATTGCAAAGGTTTTCATCCCATTAATATGTAGCATATTTGCACTCAGGTCAGCAGAGTGGCGTAGCACACCCACCTCACAACAAGAAGGTTGCAGGATTACTCCAGGAACTCCGGTTTCCTCCCTCAGTCCAAAGACATGCACATTAGATTAATTGGCTGTTTCAAATTGCTCCTAGTTGTAAGTGTGAATGTCTGTATATTGTTCTGTGATGGACTTCTCCCTGCCTTCACCCAGTGTCAGCTGAACTAGGCTCCAGTATCCCTGCGACCCTAGTCAAGAGTAAGGAATTCAGCAAAAGATTGATTAAATATTTGCTTTCTGAATATGTTGATATTCAACAATAAATTTAATACAATATATTTACAATAATATTTATTCATTCATTCATTCATTCATTCATTCATCTTCTTCCGCTTCTTAACATAAAGCACCATAAACAACTTTCTTTAACAAAATAAAACTGTGTGCTTTATCTTTTCTTTCAGTATTTCTCAGTAAAACTCACAAAACTATTTATACACAGTATTATAACTAATTTCTAAATGAATATTACCAAAAATATGTGGGTAATTGTGAGCATGTATGTAATTAAAAAAACAGTGTGACCTAAAATGTGGGCTTTAAATAATTAAATGTGAGTATTAGTCCAAAGTACTCAAACTTGTTTATTCCACCATAATATAGTGATTCACATTCTCTCCCGATTTTTTTTTACCCCACCTCTCTTTCTCTCTCATAAAATGTGGCATGCTAAAAGGTCAAAGAAAATGGTTAGGCTGGCATAGAAAAACTTAAACCAAGCCAAGTCAAGTATTGTACATTTTACACCCCCTGCATGGCTAATGATATGATAATAAAACACCATACATGCATTTATGTGCAGCTTAAAAGCAAAGCACAGTCACGAGATGAATAAAACAGGTTAATATTTGAGCCAGTGGTTTTCTTATAAGCCTTATTATTTTATTAGATGTTTGCTGTTTTACCATTCGGGCCAGTTGTGAAGATGACATGAAGGTCAAAGTCTTTTTGTAAAGAGAGAAAGAGCAGTAATGATCAATGAAGGTTGTGTGGAAATCTGTGGGCGTATGTGTTTTCATGCTTGTATGCTAGAGAGATAGGGTTAAGTATGTATATAAAGCATTTGCTCTCTCTTGGGACTCTGCACCTTTTTGCAAATAACAGCTCCTGACTGGGGATTAAAGGCTGCCCCATCTGTCCAGCAATAGCTCTACATCACACTACATACAACCAGCCCACCTGGGCCTCATCTCAATCAGAATAACACTTGCAGTCATCTTCCTACTCACTTCAGAAAGTACGAGAGACACATACTGTAAGGATTTAGTATATGTAACTACATGTTTGGCAACACAGTACAGCAGCAAAGTGCTGAGACAAATATCAAATGACAGTAATAGCCAAAAATATTACTCTCACTCACTCGCCGAACCCCCATCTTACAAGGGGTGCAGTGAGGCTGGTGCCCACCCAAGCCAACACTGGGCGAAAGCTGATGAGCTTGCTAGACCATCACAGGACAACAGACACACAACCATTTACACTCATACTTAGGGTCGATTTGGAACAGCCAGTTAGCCTTAGTGATAGTGAGATGAAATTTCTTGAAGCCCTAAAGCCTTCCAGCCAAATGGTTTACAAAGGTTAATTTCTCAACACTCCATGTGCACACAAACCCCCCTGCTGGTCAAAGACTATTAAACAGCCTATATTTTATGTATTTTTATAAATTTTTAGTAGACTCAAGACCACCTTGTAACAGTGCAGCCATGGAAATGACTGCCAAGTAAAATAAATCAATTCATCTTAATAAATGCATTTCATGTATTGTTCATGAACTCATGACTTGTATTTTTGTTTAGTGTATTATGGGCATGTGATTCAAGAAAAGTCGTCCATGTTATAGAACAATCATTAAGTACCCAGCTATTTAAGGTATACAACTGGCTGATTGATAATGAATTGTCTCTCCATATGAGTAAAACAGAAACCTTGTTTAGCTCAAAACAAAAACCAAATAAATATTTTGATGTTAAGTGCAGTGGTACTCAAATTCTTAAAAAAATGAGAACCAAATATGTTGATGATCATGTTTCAGGAAAAGATATGGCTCGATTAGTTATACCAAAAAGTCAGTTCTAAAACTAAATTTCTGGCCGATAAATTAAAATTCGTAGATGGAAAGACAATGAAGTTACTAGCTAGCGCTTTGGTTTAGTGTCACTTTGTCTACTCATGTTCATCTTGGTACAG
>JBCNYG010000007.1:1324576-1340213 GCA_039654305.1 Porochilus rendahli | reverse complement strand
CGGAGTTCCTCTCGGATGAGAGAACTTCTCACCATATCTCTAAAGGATAGACCTGCCACCCTGCGAAGGAAACTCATTTCAGCCGCTTGTATTCGCGATCTCTCCTTGGCGGAGTTCAACCCCCACTGGAAACGAATTCGACATGTTGTTACCAATGTGGACCAAGCTCTGGCTCCAGCAATACAGAGGCCTGTAGCAACGGGTCCAGTATTCCATATTACCAGGGTGCACCCCACAAGATGGCCCGAGGGACACTGTTGAAAGCCTTCTTCAAGTCCACAAAGCACATGTGGACTGGTTGGGCAAACTCCCATGCCCCCTCCAGGATCTTGTACAGTGTTTAGAGTTGGTCAAGAATGCTGCAGCCAGGACGAAAACCACATTGTTCCTCCTGAATCCGAGGTTCAACTATCGGCCGGATCCTCCTGTCCAGTACTCCTGAATAGACTTTTCTGGGTAGGCTGAGGAGTGTGATTCCACGATAGTTGGAACACACCCTCTGGTCCCCCTTCTTAAAAAGGGGAACTACCACCCTGGTTTGTCAATCCAGAGGTACGGCCCCCAATGACCATGCGGTGTTGTAGAGACATGTCAATCAAGACAGTCCTACCGCATCCAGAGCCTTGAGGTATTCAGGGCGGATCTCATACACCCCCGGAGCCCAGCCACCAAGGAGCTTTTTAACTACCTCGGTGATCTCAGCCCCAGTGACAGGCAGACCCCCCCCTCTGAACCCCAAGGTTCTTCCTCAGAGGGTGTATTGGTGGAATTGAGGAGGTATTCAACGTATTCCTTCCACCTCCTGATGACATCCGTAGTTGAGGTAAGCAGCTCCCCACTTCCACTGTAAACAGGGTTTATGGAGTACTGCTTTCCCCTCCTGAGGCGCCGTATGGTGGTCCAGAACCTTTTCGAGGCCAACTGAGTCTTTTTCCAGTTCCTTACTGATCTCCTCCCACACCTGAGATTTTGCATTAGCGACAGCCCGAGCTGCAGCACGTTTGGCCTGTTGGTACCTGCCCACTGCCTCGGGAATCCCACAAAAGGACCCGATAGGCCTCCTTCTGCAGCTTGACAGGCCCCCTCACTGAAGGTGTCCACCACCTGGTTTGGGAGTTGCCTCCACGACAGGCACCAATGACCTTCCGGCCACAGCTCTGGGCTGCTGCCTCAATAATGGAGACACGGAACAAGGCCCATTCGGACTCTATATCCCCAGCCTCCACTGGGATGTGGTGGTAGCTCTGCAGGTGGAAGTTAAAGGCCCTTCTGACAGGAGACTCTGCCAAATGTTCCCAGGAGACTCTAACTACACGTTTGGATATCCCATGTCTGGAGGGCAGCCTCCCTGCAATCTAAGCAAGCTCAGTTGACAGCTCAGCTCCTCTCTTCACCCGAGTGTTCAGAATACGCAGCCGCAAGTCCGATGACATGACTACAAAGTCGATCATTGAACTGCGGCCTAAGGTGTCCTGGTGCCATGTGCACTTATGGACACCCTTATTTTCAAACATATCCGAGATGTGATTGTGATGGACAAACCATGACAAGCACAGAAGTCCAACAACAAAACATCATTCGGGTTCAGATCGGAGAGGCTGTACCTACCAATTGCACCCTTCCAGGTCACACTGTCATTGCCCACAGGCGTTGAAGTCTCCCAGGACGAGAGAGTCCCCAGGGGGAGCGCCCTCTAGGACACCCCCTAAGGACTACAAAAATGGTGGGTATTCTGAACTGCTATTTGGTGCATAAGCACAAACAACAGTCAGGGCCCATCCCCCCACGTGAAGGCAGAGGGAGGCTACTCTTTTGTCCACCGGGGAGAACTCCAACATGTGGGCACAGAGGCGGTTGATGCAAACAAAGATGCCCACACCAGCTCGCTGCCTCGCCCCATGAGCAACTCTAGAATAAAATAAGGTCCATCCCCTCTCGAGAAGGGTGGTTCTGGAGCCCAAGCTATGTGTTGAGGTGAGCCCAACTATATCTAGTTGTTATCTCTCAACCTCACGCACCAGCTCAGGCTCCTTCCCTGCCAGAGAGGCAACATTCCATGTCCCCCAGATAACAGCCAGAGTCAGTAGCCGAGGATCGGTCTGGCAGAACCCACGCCTTCGGCTGCTACCCAGCTCACATTGCACCTGACCCCTATTGCCCCTCCCATATATATATTATTATTATTTATTATTATTTTTTCAACTTCATAATTTCTGGCATCTGTATTTATTTGTTATAGCACATAAAGCTTCAAGCTGGCTGTCCCAACAGAGGTGTAACATTGCATTCCTGTAGGGTCACAGTACTGGAAACTGTAATGTTTTCCCTGCTCTTATGACTGATGACTCGATTCATAAAGGACACTATAGTTAGGTGTCCAGTTCATTTAGCTGTATTAAACATGTGAAAACATTCTGCAATGGTGTGGGCCTTCAGGGCAAGTGCGAGTCTTTCTTTCTTTTCTGTCTTTGTGCATCCACCATTGAGTTGCAGAGGCATTATGTTGTCCATTCACCACATATATATATCACATATAGTTAAATTTTCTGGACCACTTCATCCTTTATTGGGGATTGTGGGCACGCTGTAGCCCATCCCAGCCGATTCTGAGTGAAAGTGGGGTACACCGTGAACAGACAGACAAACATTCACACTCATATTCACACTAAGAATATCCATTTAGCCTAATGTGCTTGTCTTTGGACGATGGGAAGAAACCAGAGCACCTGGAAGAAACCCATGCAAACACAGGGAGGACATGCAAACTCCGCACAGAAATTCACTCGCCGGACAGGGGACACAGGGCTTGAATGTAGGACCGTCTTGCTATCCACCTACAATACATCCATTTGTAGGATTTATACGGAATTATTCTTTTAATCAGCAGATGGTCCTATTAGATGCTGGAATTGAACCAAAAGGTGGTACAGATCACAACAAGGTTAAATGTCTGAAATACTTCTTTGCTGTTTTCAGCATATTTAAGGGTATTTCTGGAATGCAATTTAGTAAGGAGGAGTAGACTTCTTGGTTGTCGGGGCATTGTAGTCATGAGCGCTGGCATCAAGAGTAAATTATGCTTTTGTACTAGAACTTTTTAAGATATATAATAATTTAGTTAAGTCTTAAGACTTAATAATTAAGAAAATAATAATAGTAAATAATAAATAATTAAGAAAAAATATAAGTGAAATCCACGATAAACTGAGAAATAATTACTTTTATTATGGTTTCGGGTCATAAAAGAGAGAAAAGTAGGAGTGACTAAATGTAAGGATAAAGGATAGTTGGTTTTGAAATTAATTTGTCAATCCATCTCAGGCTGCATATGAGCAATACATGGAGTATGGAGATTCAGAGTCATGCAAATGGCAAATGATGTAAAATACTAGGAGGATTAGAGGTGGTGAGCAGTCTGATTGAAAATGTCATGGCTTACGTTCTTAACTCTTAGCATTAATAGCAGTGACAGCAGTCTTAGAGGGATTTCTAAGCAGATCATACATATTTAGCTAGAGCATTTAAAAGGGATTGTCACTTGTGTTGAGCACAGATGGTTCGTTTTATTTCTTTTGGATTACCATAAACAGCATGCTTTGCAGGAGAATCTCTGAAGTAACTTTTGGGGATAGATGTCGACATGTTAGCCAAATGAGCTAGGGTTTTTTGGTATTATTAGCTTGTATGTATACAGCTGTCATGGAACATAATGCTTAATGATTGATTGGCATCAGTCAATGGGCCAAATGCCTGTTGCCTTTGGACAGTCTCTGTCAACACACCATGTTTATTCCGATCTTTATTGTGAATGGCAGGAGCAGCAATGCATCTGTCACTACAAAAAATGTTGTGTCCGTATAATGTTATGATTGTTGCCACAGTTCAGTCTGAAAAGCACATTTATTATGCTTTAGGTGCTTGTATGTTTTAGCTAATTCTGAAAGGCTTTACTGTTTAGTGAGTGATGGCTTATATTGTTGATTAATAAAAAATAATTAAATAAAACAAAAAACGTTAGATAATAATTAAATAAAAAAAAGTGAGCTGGGTAAGAGATTTTTTCCATATTACTTTCTGCAATTCAGTTCTGTCCATTTGGGCTGATTAAATATTTGCAAAAGCTTTTATCACTAATGATTTTGGTGAACTCTGCATCTACAGGACAGGAATAAGACATATATGTTTGACTAAAGACTTTATTGGGGGGTTCAGTTACTAAATAGGTACACCTTTCTTGAAAATATTTTTTAGATTTTTTTTCTAAAAAGAAAACACTTCTATAAACGTGTGAAAGTGAAAAAAGATGTAATAGGGAGTATGACATTTTTATTCTACTTTATGTTCTGGGCTCACAAACCTTAAATAGACTCCTGTGGGGTATGAATGCAGTCACACTGACACAATAACACTCAGTTTTCACTAACAGCATGCACCAAGAACTAAATAACTAACTACTAACTAAAGAAAGCCAGCATGTTTCTTCTAATGCTCTTCATGAGTCAACTGCACTGAAATTTCCTCTGACCTGTATATGAATATTTTGGTACACATACACTGGTTTATATGTTATTGTGTATTTTTCTTTTCTTGTGGAATCTTTTAACAGTGTCGGTTATAAAGAACATTAACACATTACATTTTGTAAAACATTTTACTGAAAACTTCACTGTGTATGAATATTTAATATATGATATGAATAACAGAGTCTTTTACTTGACAGATTAATCTCTCTTTCTCTAAATTATGTCTATAGCCAGCTGTCTGCAGCTGTGCAAGTTTAGTTCTGCAAGTAACACATTTATCACCTTTAGCATTTTTTTTCTCTCTTTTTTGCCTGGGTTAATGCAGGGTGGTACATGATGCAGCTGCTAGTCTACACATGTAGCCTGACACTACCTGAATTAGATTATTAAATGATCTCCTGAAACTACTGCATAGCAGCAGTGTATACCATATATTATGGTTGTTTTAAATTAACACATTATGTACTGCAGAGTAGTGTTGAAGAGACAGAAACACAAAAATACAGTATTACTAAAATCTTTTTCTCTCTCTTCAGCTACACCATGCCTTTAGGTATGGCATACGTACAATATAATTCAATTCAATTCAGTTTTATTTGTATAGCCCTTTTTACAATTGACATTGCAGCTTTACATAGTAAATTAAATTGGGAAGGAATCTAAAAATTTCTCTACAACCCCCTACACATCACAAAATGGTGGTGCAATATTATCACTCCTCATAAATCACTGTGAGAAGTTGGTCTTTGAAGTTAAATTTCAGAGAGAATTGATGCATAATCCATACCACATCTTCACAATTATGCATACACACAAACACAAAGTGACGGAGTCTGGAGACAGTGTGGATGTATTTGCAAATAAAACGGTTTAATTATGCAGGCCTGGAAGAATATCCAAAACACATTTCTAAGTTCATAAACATGGGACAGGCAGAGGTCAGGCGTTCAGCCAGCACATCAAAGGCAATTTATACTGAGAGTAGTTGAGGCAAGCAGAGATCATACACAGTAACACAATATTGGAGACTAGGCAGAAATTTGGCAACAATGAAACAAACTGGGTCATACACAGAAAACACAAACAAAATGCTAAGACACGGTATGAATTGTCAACCTGTGGCAAAAACAATACTTCACAAAGATCATGATTATATAGTATTGTCATAGTAATATAGTATTGTATAGTATTGTAAATCAGTGTGATTAGCTATAAGTGTTGTGAGCATGTGACAAGGATGCTCATGGATAATGTAGTAAGAGTATGGAAAGCAGCACAAACAGGCTTTATCTCTCTCTCTCTCACACACACACACACACTTTAGTTTATTTTATAAAAAAAATTATGCACACTCGCGTAATGAATATTTGAATGCTCCAAGAATTTAATTTCATGACCCATACATCATTTGAAAAAAGTTTTTGTGTAAAATACCATTGTTAATGTTGTTTTGAGTTTTACATACCCTATGAAATATTCTTGCTACTTTAGGATAAATAAATAAATAATAATACCAACACAAAATCATTATCGCTACATTCAAAACACAATTTAACACAGTATATGAACATTACCAATAAAAAAGAAGAAGAAGATAATTGAATGATAGAATGTTAGATAAGGTCTTATACTGTCTTTTTTTTTGTGCAGGTAACCGGTAGGATGGTGGCAGTGGAAGTAAGTGGGCACAGCTACCTGGTGGCGTGCTGGCAGCCCATCCTAATTCTAATGCTTGCCACTGTGCTGTCCGGTTCTACCACAGGCTGCCCATCCCGCTGTGAATGCAATGCCCAGGAACGTGCTGTTGTGTGCCACCGTAAAAAATTGATGTCGATTCCCGAGGGTATTCCATCTGAGACAAAATTCCTGGACCTCAGCAAGAACCGGATTAAAACAATTAACCCAGAGGAGTTCTTTGGGTTTCCCAACTTGGAGGAGCTGGAACTGAATGAAAACACTATATCCACTATTGAACCGGGAGCCTTTACCAACCTATATAGCCTTCGGACTCTCGGGCTGCGCAGCAACAAGCTTAAACTTATTCAGCTGGGTGTATTCACAGGCCTTAGCAACCTTACCAGGCTTGATATTAGTGAAAATAAAATAGTTATCCTGCTTGATTACATGTTCCAGGATCTCTATAATCTACGATCTTTGGAAGTGGGTGACAATGACCTTGTGTTTATATCCCACCGAGCATTCCATGGGCTGAACAGCTTGGAACACCTGACACTGGAAAGGTGCAACCTGACCTCTGTTCCTACAGAGGCCTTTACTCATTTGCACAGCCTTAACACTTTGTGTTTGCGTAACCTCAACATTAATATCATCAGAGATTACTCCTTCAAACGCCTGTCCCGTCTCAAAGTTCTGGAGATCGCTAATTGGCCATATCTGGACACAATGACTACTAACTGCCTATATGGTTTGAATCTTACCTCTTTAACCATTACCAATGCAAACTTAACTTCAATTCCATATGTGGCACTTCGGCACCTGGTTTACCTACGATTCTTAAACATGTCTTACAATCCCATTGTTATCATTGAAGGAAACAAGCTCCATGACCTGCTCAGACTGCAGGAATTTCACTTGGTTGGTGGTAGATTGGCTATTATAGAGCCATATGCGTTTAGAGGGCTCAACTATCTAAAGATTCTGAATGTATCATGGAATGCTCTAACTACCTTGGAGGAATCAGCTTTCCACTCGGTGGGGAACCTGGAGACACTGGTGCTATTTGATAACCCTCTGGCATGTGACTGTAGGCTTCTTTGGGTATTCCGCCGCAGATGGAGGCTCAACTTCAACCGCCAGCAGCCCACATGTTCTTCACCTGAATTCGTCCAGGGAAAAGAGTTCAAAGACTTCCCAGACATCTTACAGCCTAATTACTTCACATGTCGGAAATCAAGAATCCGGGACCGCAAAGCACAGCAGACATATGTGGACGAGGGAACTACTGTGCATTTTGCATGCCAGGCAGATGGAGATCCAGCCCCAGTTATTATGTGGCTTTCCCCACAAAAACAGTTTATTACTCCCAAAACGATAGGAAGGCTTACCATGTTTCCTGATGGTACTTTAGAGGTGCGCTATGCACAGATCCAAGATAATGGGACATATGTATGTATTGCAAGTAATGCAGGAGGAAATGACACTGCTGTTGCTCACCTGCTTGTACACAGCTACTCTCCTGTCTGGCCCAACCAGCCCAACAAAACATTTGCTTTCATTTCCAACCAACCCAGTGACAGCGGAGCCAATGGAACGAAAGCAACTATTCCTTTCCCGTTTGACATCAAGACTCTCATCATTGCCACCACCATGGGATTCATCTCCTTTCTTGGTGTGGTATTATTCTGTTTGGTACTGCTGTTTCTGTGGAGCCGGGGTAAGGGTAACACTAAACACAACATTGAGATTGAGTATGTACCACGTAAGTCAGATGCAGGACTAAGTAGTGGTACTGCTGATGCACCTCGCAAATTTAATATGAAAATGATTTAATCCATGCAAGGAGTGGCCATGACAGTAAACTCTGAATGATTGTGAATAATATATGAAACCTACCCTGACTAACCGCTGGATCCTGCAACTTTTTTTTTTTAGAAGAAATGCTAATTATGTTGTGTGTTTGATGTTGAAAATGGAGGAGAAAACTACTACATTTCTCTGTGATGATATTTTCTGTTTGGCCTTCAGGGACCATTTCTTGAGAGACAGTTTTGTTGTAAAGCATTCAAGTGGAATTTTATGGGCAAAAGGAAAAAGACTAATGAACCCTTCTCAGTGTTTGTGTGAAACACCAAAACACAAAAGACCATTGTCCTCCTTTGCTGTCCTTTTGCCTGCATTATGTGTTATTGTATAATTTCTTTTTAATATTCAAACTGAGATAGTTTTATCATGCAGCAGCAGTAGACCTTTCTGGGTTGCTAAGCACATTAACAAGTTCAGTGCTATGCTGAAGATATAGTTTGTTTCAGATTATCACTGCCACACTCCTTGAATACTGTTGGGATCCTCATGCGCACTGTCACATGCATTGTACAGAGCATTTTTCAAGACAAAAATATCTTGATGTCCTATTTTTTTAAATTGAAAATTTTATTTCTTATTTTTTCTCTTCTTTTTACCAAAATAAAATGACTAGCTGAAAATCACAATATGATTAAAATAATTGGAATTAATTAAAATCAGATATAGGGGCAGTGATGACCCAGTGGTAGGGTGCTGGATAATTGATCCCAACACACACACACACACACACACACACACACACACGTACACACACCTCGCCCCACAACCCTAATTAGGATTAAATGGTTGATAAAATGAATGAATGAAAATCTTAACCCAATCTCTACCAATTCCTACAGAATAAACACATTAAAAATACCTTTTTTAAAATCACACAGCATGGTTCTGTGCAATGTGACATTCACCATGTGTCATCATTAAGTACCTTCAACGTTTGCTACAGGATGATGGGATTTCTGTATCCAGCTTCAATCTCTTTTCTCTTTTCACTCTTTTCTATTCTGTATGGTGACTTTTTAGCTCTGTAAATCCTGGATAATTCATTGGTCAGTTAAGACTCAAAGTCACAGATTTTACTGATTGTATGGGTATTCAATTATTTTGATCTTGGCAAATGATTAAAACATTGTCCCCCCCAACCAGGAGATCAGATTAAGTGAGCAGAAATACATTATGGAAAGTAAGGAAATCTTTTTGCAGTGGTTCGGAAACATTCCTTTAAACCTCAATGAAACCTTGCAAGTCTTTGCAAGGCATATTAGTTTCCAATATGCAAATGAATGCCATTTAAATCACATAGGAGTTCATGAATTTCAGAACAGCATAGCTTTATCAACTGATTTTCAGATGTGTGAATCCAATGTTTATACCTTACGTTATTTAAGTTGGTAACACTTTATTTGTAAGTTATATCTTATAACACATTTGAAAATGCATTGGGCATTTCTAAACCATTCAGCTGCAGGTGCAAGCAGTTGTTTAACAAATAAATCTGTATTTAGTAACAAATGTGAAATAAAAAGGCACTTTAATTAAAAATCTCAAAGCTGCATTTTATGCTAATTACATTCTGTAGCTCAGCTCAATGGTAATAGCTAGCTGCTAACCACCATTGTCCTAGTGACTAGATGTTGCTAATGAAGTGACTGAAATATGACTACACTCGGAAAAATTTGCGAGGAGCTGTAGATGAGCCACTAAAGCTTCATGCTGCTTAAAACCTTGCTTGCCTCTTTGATAGTAATACGGGTTGTGCAGAGGAAGGGGACAGGAGAGTATTTAGGGTCATAGATGTTTATAAATTATGAAACACCCTCTTGTCTCTTAGTACTTTGCTCTCTGCTTTTCCTAACCTTACACATTCTAATTTGATTGATTTGACTTAATTACCAAAAAGATAAAATTATACCTTGAGCAACTATTGTGCAACTTTGAATTTTTTTAGTCTTTAATTTCTTTTTCATCCTCTGTGTCATTCTTTGCCAAAATTAGCCTACTGAATTCAATTCTAGGACATAAAATGCAGATAAAGAACAGATAAAACACTGCAACTAGTTAAAAAAAACTGTATATAGTACTTGAAACTAAAAATAAAATTTACAAAATGTATAAATAATACTTAATATGAGAGAAACTGTGTAATTCTCGTTATGTTATACAAATAGTATAAAGTAAGTGTAATCATAGAATGTTTCAGTGGGATCTTGTCTAAACAAAGCCAGGATAATATAACAATGATGGTAGTTTGTTTTAAATCATGATATAAAAATACTTATAGGCAATGTTGATGAGTAAAGGCTGTTATGTTTGTTTCACTGCATCTCTTCAAGGGGCATAGACATGGAGACTTTAATGCATTTATTCAGATGTTTTGTTACCCTGTCTTTGCGCAGAGTGGGCTGAGATAGGCTGTAGCCTCCCCGCAGCCGTAGTAGGATTAAGCTGTTGGGCAAATAAATGAATGATGAAAGTTTTGTGCAAAAAATTTTGCGATAAGCATGCAGAACTAACAAAATTCAAGGAGTTTAATGGAGCCATAATATATACAATTGCAGTTATACAATTATTTTATTTTACAATACCACAAATTTCTATTAAAATTTATTAGTAGTTTACATAACAATGCATCTCATAGTTACTATGTTTAGATGTAAAACTTAAAAAAAAAATGTAGCATTTGCTAAATGAGTGTGGATAAGCATTTATTTTATTAATGTTAATGTGCTTGACAACCCTGGTGTTTATGCTGCCTTTAACAATTTGCTGCAGTCTTATGGTTAAAATTAAAAATGACTGATTCCTTAAAATATGTTTAAATTTCAACCTACACCAGTTTGAATAAACATTTCCAAAACAGTCCCAAAATTTCTTTTTTTATGACTTGTAAAAATCAAATACTTTTCTATAATAATATGAGTTGCCAAGACAGTTAAAGAGTAAATAATGAAATTATACTGGTTGTGGTTCTGGCTTTCCAGGAGAGGGTGTGTAATGTTCTTTAAGTAGTGATAGTCTTTTTTATGTGGTTGTCAGAGCTTTGTGGATGTAAAGAAGATAAAGCAGGATTGAGTGTTTGTTTAAAGACAAAGTTGTTAAATGCCAGAGCAATTATGTTGTTGCCCTTATGCTAATGGAGGAGCACAGATGGTTTTAATTAATACATTTAAAAGATATTGAATAGTATAAAATATATTTTTAAAAAATCTATCCGCATACAGGAGTGACATGCTCAGACACCTTATAATGTCATTTGTTGATGATATTTAATGTTTAAATTTCCGAACCTACTGTGCTCATCCTGTGCAAACTCAAAAAAAAGACCAAGAAAATGCTATCTGCTCATTTCTTAACAACTTCATCATAAGATGTTAAATAATGTGGTCCACAGCATTATTTTATACTGGGTAAAGAATCTCAACTATGAAACAAAAATGTTCTGATTGTTTTGTGCAATAAAAGGTAATATGCAGTTTTTAATTAACAATTTTATTGATGTTGAATTGTTGAAAATATGGTATGTTGTATTAAACCATCTATGGAGATTTCATAAAATGACAGAAAAGCCTATCTTGATTGCATAGTCTGTTAGCAGTTAACACTCACTGAGTTACTTCAAGTTTATCAAAATGCTTCCACCACAATTTACCCTCAGAATGTGAAATCGATGCTCTTTCATTTATATTTGTCTTAGATCATCCCAAGCTTAAAATGATTTATTTAAATGAACAATTGTTGGATATTATTCCAAAATAGTTTTTTTTGGAACTGAGCCAAGGAATACTGCTTAGTCCCTTACGTTCTAATGTCTCTGGATATAACAGAAGAATGTGCTGTTAATGATTTGAAGGTTTTTAGGATTGCTTTTGAGTTTTATGAAGCAGCTTGTGTGAGGGCAGTGCATTATACAACATGGCTCCCTGCAAAGTGACAATGAGTTCTCACATGGCTGCACCCAGTGCGTGTAGCTTTTGGAAACGGTGCTTGATGCATTACCGTCAGACACCCACTACATTCCTCATTACAATGGAGCATCATAATAATTTAAATGTCATCTATTAGCCATGTTGAGGTTTTTTTTGTGTGTTTTCTGCAGGTCCTGCTCAAGTACCACAATTAGTTCCAGTGGAAGTATTTAGACAAATTCTATGGATCAATATTTAAAAAAGGAGTGTCAGTTCGGTCCTTATTTCATGTCCTTAAATTAAAATATTAACAGTTATGCACTAATGGTGAGGCAGATATCACAGAATACTCCCCAAAACAAAACAAGGGGAAATATTAATTTTTATGACATCCAGTGAGCCTGAGGTGCATATTTTTAGTATATATTACATGGAAACCTAAGCAAAAAAGTGTACGAAAATTAGATTTTTATGGGTTATTCATTTATTTATTTTTAAACTATGAAGGACAAAGAGGTCCCAGCGCAGTCAAATGCAGCGTATAAGAGCTCCTAATTCCTAATTAGGGTCGCGGGAAGGCTGGCGCCGATCTCAGCCGACTCTGAGCGAGGGCAGGGTACACCCTGGACAGCTCGCCAGGCCATTGCAGGGCCATCAGTCACACAACCATTCACACCTAGGGGTGATTTGGAACTGCCAATTAGCCTATTGTGCATGTTTTTGGACTGTGGGAGAAAATCGGAGTACCCAGAGGAAACCCACGCAAGCACAGGGAGAACATGCAAACTCCACACAGAAACGCCCGATCTGGGAATCGAACCAAGGATCTTTTTGCTGTGAGGCGGACGTGCTAACCACTACGCCACCGTGCCACCTAGGCAATAAGCAATACGGAGTATATTAGCATAGTTATCCTTTGGTAGTCTACATTCTGCATTGATAGCACTGGCTCCCTAAAGGTGTGCTCGCATACTATTTCAGATTTTGTAGTATAAACTTGAAGAATAAAAAAAATGTCACAAATGAGGTGATTATGGTGTATATGTGCGTCTATAAACTTGGACAGAGACTGTTCAAGTGGGGTGTGCACATTGAGATAAGCGAAGGTGTATATGCTGTGTAGCACATGGGCAGGGTTAAAACTGAATGTAAAAAGAAGACTGTCCTGCCACAACCAGAGTGCATCTGCAACTGGACGAGGGCAAGTGCAACAAAGTGCCATGACGCACCATTACGGGGTTCGCCGCAGTATTCGTACACTTACAGCAATTACACTGATCGACAACACCTTGAGTAATTTGCATTTAGTGGTATCCCACGCTGCAATAGCCTGGCGAGCTGTCCAGGGTGTACCCCGCCCTTGCCCAGAGTCGGCTGAGATGGGCGCCAGCCTCCCCGCGACCATAATTGGGAATAAGCGGTTCAGAAAATGAATGAATGAATGAATGGTATCCCACATGCCAAAATACATTCTGAGACCTGAAGTGTGTGAACAACTTTTCTTTATGTAGTTTTATTATGAACAGCAGGACTGACAAGAAAAAAGTGTAATGACTGTGTTAAAGATTAATGTCTTTATTTTCCGACTTTAGGAATTATACGTTTACAGTATCTTGGGAAAATATTGAGTTATTTACACCATGTTCGGTGTACTGGATACTTTACTGTGCCATCCTCTTCTCCTGTACTCCGGCACTGGATAAAATGATGGAGAGACAGTGGTGATTAAGTACATCAAAATTCTTTTAAATCCAGATTTCAGTTCTATTTTGGAAGAAGGTTAACACTGTTGAATTTAATCATCATAATTACATGGATCTCACGTTTGATACCGCATACAATTAAATGTGTGATGGACATCAATAATTATATCATCATTCTCACATAACATTTCTACATTCAGACTTTAGTTTACCACCACATCAATTCCCCTTTCTCCGGAAATATGTACAGGTCAGCACATTCTCCTGTCATGTTAGATTTTTATAGATCATAGCCTTTGTGTGAAAAGTGAGGTAAACAATATTCAGGCCCTGGTCTGTACATACGCCACATTTTTACAAAGCTATAGCATTATACATTTTATATAACATTTAGCTATAGCATTGCGTTGGCCTGGCAAGCTGTCAAGGGTGTACCCCACCCCCACTCAAAGTCAGCTGAGATGGGCACTAGCCTCCCTGCAACCCTAATTAGGATTAAGCAGCTTAGAGAATGAATAAATTAATGCATATAGTTATAGCCTTTTGGAGCGAAGCCCCATTGATAAAGAAAAAGTGTCTAACCATTGCTTTTGAAATGTCAAGAGGAACCTACAGTGTCTGTTTGTCCCTCTGGCATACATGTACACACGGGAACCCTGTGGTGGTATTTCTCATGCAATTATATAACCGTCATAACAGAATTCAATGTCTGAGTGATGGTAACTACTTCTACCCTATCTCCCCCTCCAAACTTACTTGTTTTAAAAGAAATTGAAAAAAAATTGAAATACACTTTTCTAACAATGTAAACATAATTGTATGTGCCGTATATAATAGGTGTCTCCATTTTCTTGTTATACAATATGATAGACAAGATAAACTATTACTGCCAGGACATGCATTACTAATTTAAATAGTAAGGCTTTAAACTTATGATGCTTCTGGCATGTATAACATGCTTATGGAAGTGAATCTATTCAGAGGACTGTTATCTCACTACACTGTGGTGATAGTGGAGCTCGCATTGTTTTTTGTTTTTCTTTTTCAACTTATCGCACAAAGACAAATGATTTTTTAGATATTTTGCAGCTAATTGTCATTAATTGTGTCTTCAAACCATACATTTGACAGAGAAAACAATGTTTTGGTGACAGGAACTTCAAGGCAGATTAATGTTACCAGCCAGATTACCATTGGTGAACAGGTTTTTGGGGGAAAGTTAGACAAAAAGCAATCCAAATTGCTAAGAATTAATTCAATCCTAATTGCTAAGTACAAGCAAAAGCACAAAAAAGACTAACTATACCACTATACTATACACTTTTGAAAGGCAATCAAATTGTACATTCAAGGCAGCAGATGTTGACTGGGGGTAGTGTTCTGATTTAAGACAAGATAATATATGCATGGGCAGAGGCTCCTGCCTCTTTTGCAGATGGAGTACTTTGGGCCAGCAATAATGGAGTAGACTGTTACTTTACACAAAAGGCTTATGGGTTTCATTAATAAGTCATGGTAAAATATGTTAATATGTGGCTTTTTGTATTGGAAACTTATTTCTTAATAAAGGGTTCAATCGAGGTATTTTCAAAATGTTGGTTAAAAGGTAAAAATCATTATTAGGGGTTACCACATTTTATGAAATCTCAGCTGTATGATTAAATAAAGATCCGATTTGACTTGAAGTTGATGTTACAAAAAAAGTTTAAATGACAGTTTTAGTAAGTTGTTTTTATATTAATATATTTATACAATCACAGTTTCGAATCCAGATGGATGCCGCAACCATCCGTAGCCAGTAGTTCATAAGAGCAAATTGGCCAAACTCTCACAGCAGGTAGGAACGGCACACACTCGCTTCCCAGCCACTTTCAGCAATCAATCATCATCTCAACCAATCTCATTCATACAAAGGGGGCTGATAGTGCTTTCCTGCTGAGTGTGTTAAATCTCAACAGTTAATTGT
>JBCNYG010000007.1:1309410-1319609 GCA_039654305.1 Porochilus rendahli | reverse complement strand
GCGGCTGGCTGACCCTCATCGTTCACCAGTTCCTGAATAAAACCCAGGACAGAGGTTGTGGCTTTCCTCCCATGATCTTTCCCTCCAAACCGAGTCATATAAGCTCACTCCATGCTTTATTGGGCCGTTTGCCATTGTGAAAGTCACCAACCCTACCTCGGTGAAATTAAAGCTACCAGACTCTCTCAACATCAGGTACTCACTTCCACGTATCCTTTCTCAAGCCGGTGTCCTTCAGTGACCTTAGCCCACCAGCCGTTACTTTTTTTTATTGGCTACCAATCCAATATGGCGGCCGCATTTCTCACACTCCAACAGCTAATGCAGCGTCTTCTCTTTATGTCTATGTGCCATACAGTCAGAATCTTCGATTAGCGTTAATTAATAATAAATACGCTAAATCATTTGTTCTATATCATAACTACATGTAAGAAATTTGGACCAAAATGAAAGAAAATGCTGAACATCAGTTTAGTATTCAGAGTTACAGTGGATTTCATGCTTAGACACTTTATTGCATCAGTCCCTCCAAGATGGCGGAACTGCGACTCATCAGGGCTAGTAGCATTAGCGGCTAATGCGGCATTTATTCTTTATTATGTCTATGGTTCTCACCGCCGTGTCCTCCATTAATTTCTGAAAATGGACACCTCGTGGGGCATAAAACCTTACATACAGCGAGTATAGCAGTAAACTAAAACAGCATTCACAAACATTTAAAACTTAAGGCCGCCAAATTAAAAAGCATGGAGTAAGCTAATTTCAAAGATTTATGCTAACATTACCTGTTGGACAGACACCATTAACATTACCTCCACCTTACAACAGACCACTCTGTCATCACAACAGTTAAATATTTCACTGCTTTACAAAGTTATGTAGTTCACCAATTTATGTAGATTATGATTCTTACCTCTACAAGTCTCAGCGTGTCCCAAACATCACTTGCAGCAACAACGGACACGTTGTTGCGTGTTTTCTCCAGAACTTTCCATTCATTCTTAGGTTCAAAATAGCGCGTGCCTGTCGGTTAATTCTTCTTCGTTGTTTCCGGAAGGCTAAATATCATGTGGCATATTACTGCCACCAACAGGTCAGACTTGGTAAAAGATGGTTTCGAAACTTTAAACGGTTTCAGGATATATATCTCTCCTCCATCCTCAGCTTAATATTGCCGATCAGTGGCATCTCACAGAATGTTTTTTAAAGCATCAGAATATCGGGATCTTCTGCTCTTATACGGACCTGTTGCTTTACGTGGAATTTTTGCAACTTTGTCCTACAATCACTTCCTTCTACTAAGTAAAGCCATTTTGATTTTGTTGATGGAATCCGTATCATTTGAACAGATTGATCATGCAGAAAAAAACTATTTGGAACTATTGTGGAGCCCTTGGCCCATTATGGGCTCATTCATGTTTTCATTTTAAATATATGAATGGCTATTTGTTAAGGCTCATACATGGAACTCAGAACATACCTATGCAGATGGTCCATGCAGTCAAACTTGTGCATTCTATTCCTGTTATTTCACAAACCATAAGGCAATAGAAAAACAATTTTACAGCTGTTTTTTTCTAGTGAAGGACAAACACTAGAAAAGTATGAATTCAAAAGTTCATGAATTCAAAGGTGCAGGTTTTTCACTGTTGCAAGAGAGTTTAACAAATGGTACATGCAGTCATGTTGTTGCCCTGTTGGAAACCTCTGCCAGTACAGTAGTTTCCTTGGATTGTGTATTGGGTAAAGTTGTTTTCCTTGACTTGACATCTATGCCTGGCATTGTGTTTGCAGCTCATCCCAAACACACCCATTAAGACCTGAACTGCCCTAAGAAGCCACAAGTCAAATGCTTTATCATTGTTATAACATACTCTGAAAATGCACATCTGTCTGACCATTTGCCATGAATGCTTTGTAGAGTTAGATGATGCTGAATCGGCCCCAATTTATCTTGAACCTATAGAGGATGCAACAAAAGACCCACAGTGTGAGGTGGCAAGATGAATTGCCTCTACTGTATTATCTCAGCCGACTCTGGGCGAGGGCAGGGTACACCATGGACAGCTCGCCAGGCCATTGCAGGGCCATCAGTCACACAACCATTTGCACTCACACTCACACCGAGGGGTGATTTGGAACAGGCAATTAGCCTACTGTGCATGTTTTTGGACTGTAGGAGGAAACAGGAGTACCCGGAGGAAATCCATGCAAGCACAGGGAGAACATGCAAACTCCACACAGAAACGCCCGAGCTGGGAATCGAACCTGAAATCGAACCCGGAATCGAACCCGGAATCGAATAGGGGTTCGAAGTGAGGATATCAAATTGAGACATACTTGTGAGTAGAACAATATGTGTCATTTTTCTCTTAGCTGGGGTCAGGAAAAGAGACAGAGAATTTAGAGAGCTCACACAGTGCTCTCCTTTCATTGCCCAGTCTGTGAAGTTTAGGTGGAAGACCATATCTTGGTAGCTTTTCAGTTGTGCCATAGTTTTTCTATTTTTGGATAATTGATTGAATAGTGATCTTTTTATACCTTAACCCTGCACAACTTTATCTCTGGTATGTCTGGTATGTTCCTTGGGCTTTATGATGGCCAGGTTTTTTTTTGTTTGTTTTTTTACCTTATGTTCTTTAACAAACCTAAGGCATTCACAGAACAGCTATATTTATAATGATATAAGATTACAAACAGGTGAAGTCTATTTATTAATTAATTATTAAGGTTCTCAGGAAGTGTTCAATTTCCTGAATTTTATGCATCATCTGCCCATTGGTTTGCAGATGATATCCTGACGATAGGCCAACAGTCACACCTAAGAGTTTGAAGAAAGCCTTTCAGATGTGGGACATGAATTGAGGGTTCCTATCCGAGACGACATCTTCTGGTAATCTATAGTAGAGGAAGATGTGTTCTAGCAGGGCCCAGGCAGTCTCTAAAGCTGTGGGAAGGAAATTGAGAGGAATAAGTTTACAGGCTTTGGAGAAACAGTCAACAACAAGGATACAGGTGTTACCTTGTGAGGTGTGAAGGTCGGTTGGAAACAAGGTGCAGGTACATGTCATCAGAATTCAGGAGATTAGTGTGGGAGTCGGGGAGAGAGTCTGATGTGGGCGTGACTATTCAACTTGTATGATTGCAGGACAGGATCTCAAAATACTTCTCCCTCACTACACATAGACTATTTAATGTGAAATGATGCATGTTTACAGTAAGGTAAATAAAAGTGTTCTAACCAAAAACTAACTGGAGATGTTTCATATCAACATGTAACATTAGTTAAAATGGATATCATAGTAACATGGGTCACCATTCATATAACATAGTAACCATTCTTTTTGGGAAAGAGATATGTTAGAATATGTTAAACCTCTTAAAGTCATTTTTTAACATAAAACCAGTATCTGGGAGGGTGTTTTGTATGCTTTTTATTCTGAAAACTCTGAAAATAAGTTATAAGAAAATTGCGATGCAAACATCAGCAATTGCTTTACAAAAGCAAATTTGCAGAGCACAAATTGCCATACCAAAAATTATGAACGTTCCTGACCATGCTAATATTTTATATAATATTTTAGAAACTCTGTTCCAAATGAGTGTGGCAAAATGATCTGACAAAATGAGTCAAAAGTCACAAGAACTACTTCAAAAATACAGGCCAAAATTCATTGTAATGCATTGAAATATAGATTTTTTTTCTCTGATTTGAACTATTAATCTATAATTTCCCAAAGTCTTATAGCCAAGAAATGTATATAAAGTCACAAAACAGACCATTTAGCAGAGGATTGTACCTGTTGACCTAACCAAAATTCAATACATTCTGATCACACTTTCACTGGCAATAATTCCATCATCCTGGTACTTTCTGATGCAGGGGACTCTCCACTTTTTATATATAGAACTCACATGGCAATACACCCTATAGAAAGCTTATGAAAGCTTGTAAACAATCCTGCCTTGTTACTATGCAATGGAGAGTGACCCCAGACGTGAACCACAAATGAGAATGCTGATTGGTTCAGCCGTAAGTGCGCACTGTATTGAGTATAGTAAACAGTAATGGCCGCTTCCTGTTTACTCACGTCAGTTATTGAATACTCCATCAAAAAAATGTGACATTTTGCATCATTTATGACTATTTTTTTTTTTTACTTTTAGTAAAACAATTGTATTGTATGTAGAGTTTTATTTGATGTTATTTGATCAGGACAGTGGCTCAGTGGAAACACTGTCAAATTGCAGGGACATTGAACTTGCTAGCCACCCTAGATCTGCGCAACTTGCATTCAGCAGCTGGTCAACAGGAGTGAAGTGATTTTGTGAACGATATCTTTGGTTCTGATGACCCAGTGCTTTACTCAAATTTGGAAAATGATGACAATGATGACAAATGTTTGTTTGTTTTGAGAAATTGTGCATTGTTTAACATGACCTGATGTAGTGCATGTTTTGAAGATGATACACATGATGTGCATGGCTTACATGCAGAGCCGTAGATTGAGTAGTGTAATTGTATTATAAAATCGTCATCTTTGTAATGTTTATTACAAGGGCTTAAACTGTTGTTAAATTGTAATTTAAAAAAATAACTGATGAAATGTTCACAATATCTAAGATAAAAAGAGTTTAAAGACACACAGGAAAGCAATATTGTTCAGTGACTATTATCAGTTAAGTGTCTGTTTCAAGTGATGCCTGTCTAAAGTACCATTACTTCATGTTGTACTTTTTGTCCTTGTAAACTGGTACAGATAATTAAAGTTTAATAAATGTAATTTACATTTAAATTCTGACATCTCCTTTACTTCTTTTACTCTTGAAATTATGGGAAATTATGTCATCAAAATACCTGCCAAGTTTTATGTCAATAGATGGAAGATTACCCTTTGGTTGCTAAGGATACTTTGTCAGAACAGTCCCATAACTTTAACTGCATTTTTTTCTTTCTTTGATCTGGCCAATTAAATAAAGGTTTATAATAATTAACACATGATTTTAAAAAAATTTTTAATTTTAATTGAATTTGTCAAAACATGCTTGAGGGGATTGTATCTTTTCTACTGTCAGAAAGTAGGCATAGAGGCATGAAAAATTCAGTAGAATGTGTTAATTTTACAGTGGATGACAAAGTGGATTACCAGGAGGATAGGGATATATTTTATATGATAGGGATATATTTTATATTCTCTAACTGGAACCAGTGTTGTAAAAACAGCAGGAAGAAAGGACGTGGGTGTCCCTCCAGCACACTGACATAAATGAGTAAGTAAACAGCTGGTTTAGTAAACAATACACAGTGATAGTGCACATGGGTGAGTTTTGAGTCTTGGTGTGGGTCTTCTATTAAGGTAAGTGTTGTCAAAGTTTGACAACAGCAGGAAGAGATGACTGGTATCCTTCCTTCCCCACTGGAGAGACAGTCTGTCCAAAGCAGGCTGAGTCAGGCATAGGGTTCTGAGAGTTTATCAAAACCCTAGTAAGTAATTCCAGTAGTGTTTTTTAAAAACAGATGAAAAACTCTCATCATGGTTCCCATACATTCCTAGGATTCTTTCAAACAGTCCTCTGAGCAGTTTTGGTAATTAATGTGGCATGTGAGTTGCACTACTAGCAAAAATTGGGGTGGTTTTTATACATGACATCAGAATTATTGTTTATAAACTTGGCCTAAAGTAACGCTTCGGGGAGATAGAGCAGGGTAAAAATTATTAGTCTTTCGAATTTGTTGGCTCTCTCCATACAGAAAAAACATGACTGTCTGAACAGATGGCATGAAACCACCAGTTTTTTCAAAGTGAAGACATGCAAGTAGGAATGGAAGCCTGTGAGGCAGAGATGTTCATGCAAAACAGAAAATGTCCAAGGAAAAGAGAGATTTGCCAAAGCTGTGTTTTGTCCTGAAATTGGTTGCAGAAGTATGACTAATCTTGCAACAGACAGTCTTACTGCAGTAAATATGAAAGAATAAATAAGACTGAAAGGTCATATTTAACATAGAGCATATGCTAATACAAGACTGGGTGGCATTGTGGCACAGTGGCATGTCCGCCTCACAGGTAGAAGGTCCTGCGTTTCAGTCCTGGGCTTATTAAGGGCGTTTGAATGTGGAGTTTGCATGTGCTCCCTATCATCGCGTGGGTTTCCTCTGGATACTTTTTTTCTCCGCCACAGTCCAAAGACATGCCCATTATGCTAATTGGTGTGGACTGGTGAGCCGTTCAAGGTGAATTAGCCTTTGCCCAGTGTCGGCTAAGAATAGCCATACCTTGGCACACTGAAATTACACTATTGCAATTGCAAGATTGAACAATAATTCATTCCTTCATTTCTGAACCGCTTATTTCTAATTAGGGTAGCGGGGAGGCTGGCGCCCATCTCAGCCGACTCTGGGCGAGGGAAGAGTACACCCTGGATAGCTTGCTAGGCCATCGGAGGGCAGAAACACACTGATGGCTATGCAGCCTACTCTTGGCGAAAATCAGCAATGGTTCTTTTACATGCCTCTCACCATAGACAATGAGAGACATGGCCTGCATTTGATAACCCAGTTAGCTGCACTGGGGGGACAGCAGCGACAACTCGCTGATAGTGGGGCTTGAACCACCAACCTTGGGATCATTAATCTAACTCCTCAATCACCAGACCTGAACAATAATTAATTAACCAAATATTTATATACAAAATAAATGTGTGGGAGTTAATGTGATATAAAATGATCAACTATGCTGATTTAACCATGAAAGGAATATTGATTAAAATGAGTCAGTACTTCCCCTAAGTAATGATTTAATGTACCATTTAGCATACTTGAATTAAAGCATTTGTATCAGAATGAAGATAATGTTCATTACACTGAATCTCTAATAGGGTTGTCAAAGTACATCAGTCTGTTTGCAATAATTATTTATTTGAATGCAATCCATGAAATATATTTATTCTTATCAGAATAGACACGAAATTAAAAAGAGTGAAGATAATAGTAACAAATGGTTTTACTGGAATTTACACAATTTTATAATCCTTTCTTTTTTTAATTAATTCTTTTTTTTGTCATTCTTGGTGTCCAGTATTAATCAGTATTATCTTTCACTGTTGTAGCCCATTCCCTTCAAGGTTTTATGCATTGTGTTTTCTGAGATACACAAAGATCCATTGAGATGGGTTTTTTCTTTGTGTGTTTGTTTGTTTGTTTTTACCACAGTTGTAAAAAGTTATGTGAATTACTAAATCACTCATTTGCTGAACTGCTTAATTATATTAGGGTCATGGGTAGGGGAAAGCCTATCTCAGCAAACACTGGTGAAGGCTGGTTTCATCCTGAACAGCTCGCCAGATTATCGCAGGGCCCACACACACAGAAACATTCACATTCATATTTGCATGTCTTTGGACTGTGAGGAAACTGGAGTACCCAGAGGTAACCCCTGAAAGCACAGGGAGAACATGTAAACTCCATACAGAAATGCCCTCATTGAGCCCAGGTGTAAGCTGTACTTACACCCTGGATGTGCTAACCACCAAGCCACTGTGCTGTTTTGTAAATTAACTTACTTAAAATAGCTTTTTTATAGTAACTACTTTTAAAAAGAGCCCTTTTCTACTGACCTTGCTCATCACTTCTGCCCTCAGAACAGCAGTCTGTTTTATACTAACAGAAAAATAATAAATAACTACATTATCACTTATTTAGGTAATATTATTTAATTAAACAATATGTCCCTTATGTGATCAGTCAATCAATCAATCAATTAATAAATTGATTAAGTTATCATTATTGGGGGAACTGGGCTTAGCTTTACTAGCCCATTGCTCTCCAGTAATTAAGTATTCAAACCTCCAAATAAATAAAAATTAACTGTTTCATTTAGGTGTATTTGGGAAGATTCGTGATAAAATTATCTGAATTATCTGAAAATTATCTGACAACTGACAGTCTATGGCATAATAGTTTTTATGGCATAATAGTTTTTATGTTGTATTTTATAATTTTAATAAATGCAGCTTTAGAAACGTATATTGTAAACAAATCTCACATGGGAAAAAGTGTAGTGTTTAGCAATTTATTTATGTTTTTTTTCATGCATATTTTTCTTTGTGTAAAATATATTAATGAAGTTCAGATCTGTGCACCAGTAACTGGAACCTGATGAGCAGCTGGACAGTTCACATTAGTGCTTTGGCTTGCTGAATAGAGATACTTTTAAAGCAAAAAAATGCAGATGTAATGAGGTTAATGCAGATGTAGCTCTCCCCATAATTATTCCAATTTGACCAAAAACATCCTTCTGGATTTATTCATTCATTCGTGCATTTTCATTCATTCATGCATTTCTGAACCCCTTAATACTAATTAGGGTCGCGTGGAGGCTGCCACCCATCTCAGCTGACTCAGGGTGCTAAAATACTTAGCACTTCAGCCTTACATCAAGTACGAAAAAGATGAGACAGTTCACAGCTCACTTTTAAGAAGCCATGAGCATTTGCCTGATTTTCTTTATCATTAATTATAAAGTTTAACAAAATATATGAGAATAATAACAAACACCATTGCAAACACACAAGAAAAGTAAAAGAAGTAAATGTCTGTGCCTGAGTTCACTCAACACAAAAATGAGAAGAGAGGTAATGAGCCTTAATAATTCATTGCAAAAATAAACCAGAAAAGCCCATGGGATCCTGGTGGCAAGTCAGCACATTTTAAGTCCAAACCACAAAACATAGCATAGAGACCCACTTTTCTGTACATTTCAGTAATTTTCCTACTCTAATACACCTGAATCTATTTATCAAGTACTTCATCTCAGTTGAAGTGGACACATTGCAATGGGATAGGGCACTGCAAGACAGGTCAAACTCCAGGATCACTGTTAAGAACTTTTAAAGTGATTACTGATTAATGAAATATTTAAACTAGATAGTCCACAGGAGTCTTGACCTGTAAAGCTGCCACAGTAACAATAGTCATGCTCCTGTTCCTGTATTCTTTAGTCAGTGGCTGTGATACTTATCATCCTTTCCCACCCCACTCCATATATCCTTTTTCAAAGACCTTTAAAGGAAATTAAATGCACCTCGCTGAGCATGTGAAACAATGAATCAATACTATTGGTTTCAAGCAGCTGTTTAGCATGTGAAGAGCCATATGGAGTGGGAGCTTCTCAGGGTTCATTCCTTGTCGTTTTGAGTGTGTGAGGTTTGAGAGGTGTGTGAGGCCAGGCCTCTTATTTCTTTCCCTTTAGAACAGAAACCTGGAATATAGCCTGTAGTCATGACAACAAACAAGGTTCAGTGGAGCTGAACCAGAGAGTGAGCATGTCTAAAAATGGGGGCCTTGCTTCTGTCTCAAGAGGGAGGACAATTAAAGGTGCTACAAGGTCTCACAAAATGCTGGACTAGAATTTTTATAAAACAATTAGCACTCTGGGAAAAAGAAACACAAGTGGCTCCAACAAATATTAAAGGTACTTTAAAATCTAAAGAAAAATTGTACAGGCAAAGGTAATTAAGGGCAGCATAGCATGGTGATGTAGTGATTAGCATGTCCACCTCATAGCAAGAAGGTCCTGGGTTAGAGTCCTGGGCTTAGCAATTTCATTTCTGTGTGGAGTTTGCATGTTCTCCCCATGCTTGCATGAGTTTCTTCTGGGTACTTTGGTTTACTCCCACAGTCTAACACACAGTGTGTGTTGGCTATGTGATGGTTTGGTGAGCTGTTCAGGGTGTACCCTGCCTTATCCCAGCATCAGTTGAGATGAGCTTCAGCCTCCCTGTGACTCTAAAAGGACTGTGGTTAAACGGTTCAGTGAATGAGTAAGTGAGTAAGCGAGTTTAATATGGTTAATTAAACAGTAACTGGTCACTGTGTAATGTATGTGCTTAATGTCTCAGTTTTAATATGAACTATATTGATGTGAGAATGGGGGCTGTTGGTGGAGGTGTTATGGTACTGGGTTTTGATGGAGAGATCATGGAATTGAATCCCAGTAAGACCCCCACCCTGCTAACACCCCTGGGCAAGGTCTTAACCACATGTGTGCCTCTGTTCACCCAGCTGTATAAATGGGTACCAGTAAAAATATGGGAAAGGTAACGTGATGGATTAGTGTCCAATCCAGGAGGAGTTCAACTCCTAGTTGCTTCACCCTACAACAACCGGAATAAGCTCTGATGAGCTAGCAGGATAAATTCCC
>JBCNYG010000007.1:1273910-1287069 GCA_039654305.1 Porochilus rendahli | reverse complement strand
CCATCGCAGGGCAGAAACACGCTGACGGCTATGCAGCCTACTCTTGACGAAAATCAGCAATGGTTCTTTTACATGCCAACCCAGTTAGCTGCACTGGGGGGACAGCAGTGACAACCCGCTGATTGCAGGGCTCGAACCCCTGACCTTGGGATCAGGAATCCAGCACCCTACCAAAAATGTTTTAAGAATTTACTTTTGCACTTAGGTCCAACCTGAGTTTCATTTTGCAGAAACCAGGAGTAATCACCCATTATGTTAGGGTTGAAAGACCTTAATATCTTGTTGCCATCTGTGAGATGTCTTGCTGAAATCTTTTACAATGTTCATCATTCACATCACCTAGAGTCTACTGATAATGATCCAAAACTTGTTTGTGCCCCCAAATGAAACATTTGTACAAAGCATGTCACTTTGAGTGTTACCAATTTTTGTAGTGCAAGATTTTGCTGAGGTTTTGTACAATGGATACATGAATTCTGTAGTCCAGAATACATGGTCAGCAAGAGATTCTGTCATAGTAATCAACCTGCTGACATGCTTAGATGAGTGGACAGCATGGTGAACAGTCATTATTCTGCTGCTCTCTATTATATTCTCCCCCTCTCTCCCTTTTTTCCCACTCTCACTATTATCCTATTCAATTTGATCAGGCTTTTGACTCCATATGACTCTGGTACTGAGAGATCATCAGGCCTTTGATCGCAGTGACAGTGAGTCACCACTGCTGTGGGCCATCTGGAACATCATGCAAACACACACACACGAGTGTGCGCGCACACACACACACTCACACACACACTGCCAGACCTACCTACACACTCCTAAAAGTCCCCTTAAAGATGTACGCCTGCCACCTGCCATTTATGGACAGTTTAGTGGGCTGCAGCAGCTGGCAGAATGCAGGCAGTTGTTGGATGAGCATGTGCTGCCATGCCTTTTAGTCCTCTTGAGGCAGTTCTTGTGGCACATAGCCAGTTTGGAAGTGTCTAGGGCATTGAGAAGGTCATAACTTCAAGATGTTCCTGGAATGTAGTGCACACTCGATAGACCAAAACAGCTGGGAGGAACAGATACTGAGAAGGTACAATAAAGAGGAGAGGCACTAATGCATTTCTAACACCACTTAAGGGACTAGAGCTGACTGAGTGTCTTTATGACAGTAAACTTTTGTTTATAATAGTATTGCTTCATTATGCCAAAACACCTCACCTGGGCTGCTTCTTGAAGAATCTTAGTCAGTGCAGTGTCACCAAGCCTGCCTAGGGAGTGCTGGAACATTGGGGCAGTATATATCACAGAGACCCCTGCCCTCATGTTAGTGTAACCATCATTTTTCATGTGTGTGTGTGTGTGTGTGTGTGTGTGTGTGTGCGTGCATAGCGCTAACCATCATAGTGTCATAGGTGAAACAGTGTCCAGGTAAAGAATGTCTGTGATGATGGCAGTTTTACTGTGGCCTGTGAGTCATTCTCTACAGTAAGAATCATGAGCATTTTTTCGCCCTTCATCATTAAAGAGTCTTGGATTCTACATACCATTCTGATCCAAACTACACTCATGTTTGCAATTTGCGGATGCCCTTCCTGACACAACCCTCTCCATTTATCCGGGCTTGGGACCGGCACTAGGCACCAGAATTAGGACTATGACTAGAACCAAAACCAGAACTAGTGGCTGGATTGATCCAAACTACACTAACATCAATGAAATGTGTATGTTTGTATGAATAATGGAATAGCTTTTTATTGTCATTGTCATGTACCCAACAATGAAATTACTTTTGGCATTCTCTGCACTTGGTGCAGTCAATTTAACACATTAAAAGTAAGTTAACATCTAATAAAATGCAAATTTCAACATAAAAAGATTAATAAATAAATATTTCAACATTAAGACGAGAATCTTTATTGCACATAGCTGTGTTGTGATTGTCTCTGAGGTAGATCATTGAGGAGCCTGATCGCCCACGGATAGAAGGTGTTGTTCAGGCAATTTGTTCAGCTTGTGATGTTCCGGTGTCTCCTGCCAGAGGGCAAAAGGTTGAAAAAACCATGGCCTGGGTGTGAGGGGTCAACAAGAATCCTGCATGCCCTCTTAAGTTTGCAAGAGTTTTTTGTCATCCAACGAGCTGCAGTCTGAATTTCGGTATTTGGGAATTTCATACAGGGTGGTTACAAAATTCAGGTTTGTATATGTGTCCAAGAGTATTATTGTATAGCCAAGGAAATACAAGCTTTTTGAAAACAATATTTTTCTGACTTGCAGCCCTGATTAATTTTTAATTTTGTTCTTTAAACTTCCAAAAATATTCAGATAACCCAATGGAAATTGTGGCTGTGGCCCTAAGAATTGTCACATGACGGTTCATGAAATGCCTCTAACTGTGTCCTCCACAAGAGGGCAGCATTCTCAAAACTACCCTCTGTGACCTTATTTGAGCTACCTGAAATGTATTTTGTTCATCAAGCATTAATGCTACAATGTATAATACTATTTTTATAAGAGATAAATAAGCAACCAAGACCACACTCATTACATAAAACATGTAATCTGAAATGTGTAGAAAAATATGCCCTAATTGTCTTACTATATTCTAAGGCAGGTTTCTCAACATTACAGTTTTTAAAATGGGTGAACCTCAGCAAGATCTTTAGATGCTGATACGTATTATGTATTATGATGGTTTCAGGTGCACAACGTATCATGTCTATGATTTCACACTAACAGCAAGCTTGACCCATGCATCAATCCTTATGCAACAAATAGTGTGTGTGGATAAATCATTTTGAAGTGTGTCTAATAAGCCATCCTTGAAAATATTTTCTGTAATTGGTGATGATTGCCATCATACTCTGATTGATACCCAGAGTTCCTTTCAAACTCCAAATCGCCAAGACATCTATTTGCAATGTCTTAAAAATATATACATAATTCTAATAATAACAAAAGAAATTATATAATATGTATTGCCAATTCTGTGCCTGTAACATTAAGCATTTTGATAAAAGAAATGCAAAAGAGTGAAAATTTTTTGCTGTTTTTGTTTTTTAATAACACTGCAGCCACATAGAAACAAATTGAAGTACGATGTTCACATTTTCTGGGCTGCTTTAGTGCCATTTTCTCTTTACTTGGAGCAGTAATATACATATACACACACACACACACACACTAATCCAACATGTCAATTTCCCCTTCCTACACCATTCCGTTGCTCACTAAATAATTCTGAAATACCTGCAGAGGGATTCTGATCATTCTCCTGGTGCTTAACAGGTAGCACGCTTTCATGAGAATTGCAGTATTTTACACAAAGATGACAGAAAAAGGAAAGGAGAAAGAGAAGAGGAATCATTCCTGCTCAGTATAAAGAGGATTAGGATTTTATTTAAGGTGTCTCAGACTCGAGAGTGGAAGCAGAGATTAACCACTTCAAAATTTGATGAATAAAGCAAATATAGACCTTTCATTTTCACTTTCAATTGTACTACTGAGTCAGGAGTCCTTCAGTGGAAATGGTCAGGTTCCGCCTTCACTGTCTTGATAGGATTAATAATGTAATTCCTATAACCAACAAAAGAGAGTACAAGAGAGCATAAATTATGAGTATTTTAACATGAATTTATAGTCATATCTAACCAAATTGCTAAAACATTTTAAACAAAAAAGATCAACAAACATCCATGACAGGACAGGAAAAGGTTGTTTGACTATGTGCACAGAAATTGGCCTAGAAAACCAGACCCTTCTCATTGTGAGCGACAGTGCTAACCACTAAGTCACCATAACACTACAACCATCACATCATTATAAAGTGGATGAATTAATTCTGGGGTGCAGCAATGGAGCACTTAACCCATGTTCATCAGCTGAATGTGCTAGTTTAAACATTGCATCTGTGCTTCTTTTGATGTCTGAAATCATATTCCTAGTAAAATTACATCTCTGCTTGTATGGCTAAACCAGCTGGCTAGCCCGGTACCACAAACACTGCCTCTAACTCTGATTTTGTATCTCTGACGTTGTCGCTGAGTCAACTCTCTTAGATAACATGACACTCTTCACAGGCACACAACATTTTAACAACCCAAGAAAAATTAAGCCTTAGCAAATTCATAGAAACCACCTAATCTCCTTGGCATGTAAAATTTATGGGAAAAAAACAAGATTTTGTTAAATTTCCTACAGAAGTATGAAAAGTTCACAACTCACTGTCATACAGAATGTGAAATACTCAGTGTGTACAAGCCATACATTACACCTTTTATAACAATTGTATGAAAAGCATGTATGAATTTGTCATAAAAGGCTTACGAGTGAAAACATTCTACATTGGGCAGTGTCTATATCAGACCTGTGTGTGAAAGAATTTGTCCATGAAAGACTTCAGTTCTCCCATCAGAAGCTTCCTGAAGCTTTCGAGAGTCAGGGCCCCTTCAATATCAGGCCTCATCAAGTTTACATTCTTGAAATGTATGCAGAGAGCTCTGTTGCTCCTGCTAGAAGATCCTGCAGAATTTGAATGTTTGGATTTAATATGCCTCTAACAAGGAGCATGCTATACACCATACAGCCACCTTCACCACACACATTACAGTGCTTGCTCTACTATTGAACTACTCTCCCAGAGATCTTCTGTGAACTGCATTCAATTACATTCATACGTGGAAAGCGTAAGGAGTAATATGAATGTATTACTTCTGTGTATGTTCATACTAAATGATTCCATTTAAGCATATAAAGGAAAGAATGAAAACGATAACTGCCTGAGAATTAGCAAAAGCATGGGTAAAGCTAAAATAATTTTTTATGGTGTCTGTCAAGTGCTGCAAACATTTTATAATGAGAGTATAACATACATTTATATAATTTATAGACACCCTTATCAAGGAATACTTACTAATTTATTCCTTATATGGGATATCATAAACACAAAAGACAACCATATATACACACGCCTAAAAAAAAAAAGGCTAAATATTTTTAATGAAAACACACCCCAATGTGTGGCAGATATTGCGGTCTTGTTACTCAAATTCTGCAGTAATAGTTCCCTTGGGTCTGTTAAATTAAGATGTTGACTCTCAACAAGCAGAACATTAAAAATAAGAGACAAAACTTTCATCCTTGTCACACTTCGAGACAAAGGCTCTAATGGATATGGGAAACTTTTTTATTTTAATATCTGCTTGTGTGAGCAGTACTCTTTTAAAAAGAGATGCCTCAATCTGGCTATGGAACAATGTGATACCAAAAAGGCACAAGGGGCATTAGAATACACAGTATGACATTAGATGATCTAGTCCTCATATTCATCTTACTGATTTTGTGTCTGCACCAGATTCCGCTCCAGTCATGTAACAGTCAGATCGGGGTAGGAACCCACCACTCGCTGAACCACCAAGTGCAAGATAGGTGACCCAAAAATGAAGAGAGGGAAAATTAAAGTCGATGACCTATTGGCAGAGGATGTACACAAAAATGCTAAGGGAGGAAGGAAAGAAAAAAAACAGGCTGATAACTCACTGCATGGCAAACAAAGACTCAAGTACAGAAAGACTCAAGTACAGAAAAGGCATGAAAAAAATACCCCAACCAATTACCTCCTGTGAACAAGATAATAGGTAACAGGTGAAGGGAGCCGAATGAGAGTAGGGAGGAGCCAAAGAGAGAGGTGGAGACAAAAAGCACATGGGCAGAATAACACTAATTTTGTAACAACAGTCAGTTAGTCTTTTGGCCACTAGAGGCTGCCAAAAACGAGGGTTTTGTCCAGGATGTCTGGATGGAACCCATGAGCATTCCCCAGGCCTATAACCCTCCCAGTCCACCAGATACTGGATCCCACCTATCACATGGCAAGAATCCAGCAGTCTGTTCACCGAGTAGGCAGGGCCCCTGTCAATGAACCTGGGAGAAGGTGGAGGTCTAGCAGCAGGGGCAGGAGGAGACAACAGCACAGGAGGCAACAGGGAGACATGTAAGGTGGGGTTAACCTTCATGGACCAGGGCAGCTGTAGTTTGTAGCACACTGGGTCGATTCGTTGCAGTACCTTGAAGGGACCAATGAATCGAGGAGCCAGTTTACAGGATTCTACCCGCAAGAGACCTTACCATCTGACCTGGGCGGAAGAGAAGAGATGACCTCTGATGTCAACTGGCCTGTCTCTGGTTTGTCCTAGATGTCTGCAATAGGATCTGCCGAGCTCTTTTCCATGTCCTTCTCCAACGTCTCATGAATAGCGGAAGTCCCACGTTCTTCTCCTGGTCTGGGAACAGGGACAGCTGGAACTCAAATTGGCACTAAAAAGGGGACATATTAGTAGCAGAAAACTGGAGCAACAGGGTAGACCAATTGTGATGGTTGTCCATCGCCAAACTCCAAAGCATAGTCTCCAGATCTTGGTTGACATGCTCTGTCTGGCCATTAGACAGGAGATGAAATCCAGTTGAAAGACCCCAATGAAAGGCCCCAATCATCTTGCAAAAGGCCTGCCACACTCAAGACAAGAACTGTGGACCTCGATCTGGCACAATGTCCTGTGGGAGCCCAAAACCTCGAAACACATGAGTAAACATCAGCTTGGCGGTATCAAAGGCAAAGGGACGTTTTTGGGCAATGGGATGAAGTGGCAAGACTTGGAAAATCTGTCAACAATAACCAGAATAACTGTGTTACCCTGAGAAGTTGGCAGCCCTGTGGCAAAATCAACAGACAGATGAGACCATGGTTGGTTGGGAATTGGAAGAGGATGGAGTAAGCCCTGGGGATGTTGGTGAGTGTTCTTACTCATGACACATGTTGAACAGGCCTCCACAAAAGCCTTAACATCCCCCATCTTCACTGCTAATAGTTCACAATCTCCTACATCATATCTGGCATCAGTGGGTGTCAACTGGTGAGAAAGGAAGGCACAGGAATGCAGCTTGCCATCTGAGCTCTGCTGGGAAAGAACCACCCCTATGCCAATTGCAGAGGCATCCACTTCCACAATGAAAGATTGTGAGGGATCTGGGAGGATAAGGATGGATGCCACTACCAATTACATAGGGATAATAGGGAACAGGTGGAGGGAGACAAATGAGAGTAGGGATGAGATACAGAGAGGGGTGGAGACAAAAAGCACATGGGCAGAATAACACAAACAAAAACGACAGTCATTAAGTCTTTTGGCCACAATAGACCGCCAAAAAAGTCCAAACTATGACAAATCAAACAACAACATAATGGTCTGAGAGGCTACTTCATTAACCATTCTTGGTTAAACACATACCATCATACTCTCATATGTACACCACTATATTCATTCATTCATTCATTTTCTGAACCGCTTAATCCTAATTAGGGTCGCGGGGAGGCTGGCGCCCATTTCAGCCAACTCTGGGCGAGGGCAGAGTACACCCTTGACAGCTCGCCAGGCCATTGCAGGGCAGAAACACGCTGACGTCTATGCAGGCTACTCTTAACGAAAATCAGCAATGGTTCTTTTTACATTCCTCTTACCACAGACAGTGAGAGACATGGCCTGCATTTGATAACCCAGTTAGCTGCACTGGGGGTACACCACTATACTCTCACACAAACACTAATATACCATATAAGGCAGTCTGACACACCCTCTTACAACCACTAACATACTCTCACACAGGCACTATCATATATAGTGATAGTACATGTAAGGCCCCTGTTACATATTAACGATTTGCAGAACTTATGTTCACGTATGACAAATTTTTATAAAATGCTGGCATATGCTGAACTATCGATGTTATTCCAGTTTTAAACATATACATAACTTATTAGTAACTTTTATGCAGAGCTTATTGAAAATTTATAGCTAACTTATATAGAACTTATCTTTAACCTATATGAACATCTTTCTAACTTATAGCTAGTATATTATTTTGTATGATATCACAAAGCTGGTCTTGATTGCTGCATTGCTGGATGTGTGAAGCTTGGTAAAAAGCCTTGTTGCGTTTGCAGCTTAGCTAGCAATACTTCAGATGTCCGTGCCTGCTCTGCATCAGCCATGTTTTTGCATTTCTCTATGTGTTTAGTCTCGTAATGGCGATCTGCTCTCCACAAACTAAACACACGGCTTTTATTTAACTTCAATAAATAAATACCTAGAAGTCCACTAACACTCGTAAAATTGCCAACAAAGGTAAAGGTGTGCACACACACTGATTTATATATGCATGCAAGTACATATATATACCTGCGTAGCCTACACACTGACTCATGTGTACGCGGTAGCTTATGCATGTACACATAGGTAAGCTTATATGTATGTATAGAGATGTAGACTACACACGTATGTGTACCTGCGGCTACCCACATATGTACAACCATAACTTATGCGGGCTGGTCAGGGACAACCATGGGGCAGTGTACATTGCCCAGGTCTGAGTTAGACTATTGTTGGTCAAGTTGTGAAGGCTGCCAACAGGCTAGGCATTAGTTAGTATAAATTATACATAGGTTCAAAGTATGGTAGACATTCAACTTATGAATAACTTACAAATATCGTGTGTGAACAATTGCATAACTTGCCTACAAGTTATCAGAGATGAAAACAACCTGGCCTACAGAGAGGAGGTGGAGCAGCTGGTGAGATGGTGTGGAAATAGCAACCTGATCCTGAACGTTGACAAGACCAAAGAGATCATAGTGGACTTCAGGAAGATCCAACCCAGCCACGCTCCTCTTCTCATCAACAACACAGCTGTGGAGGTGGTTTGCAGTACCAAGTTCCTGGGAGTGCATATCACAGATGACAAGATGGCAGCAAACGGTATATAACATTCATTGACAAATGATGCCCCTCCAAAAGACCAAAAACACCCATTTTAATCTGTTAGTATAATTTTTATAAAACTGACTGCTATCTAAGTCCTGCCCAAACTGTGAACGTGAAACTTTATTTTATTTTTGTCCACTTTTTCCTGTTTTTCCTTTTATTTATTTTATAGTCTGATTTTTTTTAATGGTCTCACACACACTGACCATGACACATTTTAGCCAGTTGAGATTTTAGCCACATGAGACAAAAGATAAAGCACATCAAGGTGTCCCATTATATAAAATTATTGGATGAGGAGCAGGCACACTGAACAGTTTTTCACCAAATATCTAACTGTCCCAATTAATAGAAACCTAAATAATTTATATGTGATCTCACCCTAAGCGCTTTATTAATTGGATGTGCACACACACAGAGCATGCGGGAATGCTACCCCTTCATTTTTTTTCACTGTAAAACAAAACCACCAGGTAAACATGTGATAGTGTGCATAAGAGAGTGTACTAGTGTGTGTAATAGGGAGTACTAGTGTTTGTGTGAGAGTGTGATGGTGTGTAAAAGGGTGTACTAGTGTGCATAAGAGGGTGGAATAGTGTTTGTGTTAGGGTATAGTGGTGTACATAATTATGAATGTATAATTGTATGTGTGAAACCAAGAATGATTTACACCATTATTCATACCATTATATTTGTGGTACTTGCACCATTTGATGGCAATTCAATCTTCAAGTCATCAAAATGTGTAGGAAAGGTATGAGGAGGTCCATAGCATGCCAATTTCTAAGCAATTTCACCTTCATGAGTTACATCTTAGGTAGCTTAAAGCCTCATACACTGAGGCATATGTTAGCCTGGTAATATTACTATATACATTAAGAATGGTTAAGTAAAATTGTAGTTACATAGTTGAGTAGTATTTATATAAAATAGCATGTCACATTGTGAATTACTATGTTGAACATCTCAACATGCATTCACACACACAAATGAAGGTGTGATATTTTGTGTATCTGTTGGTTACCCAGTGTTCATGAAACAATTATTATGAACGTTATACTGGCTTCATATTTTTTCAATATCTAATATGCATCTGTTTTACATCTTGTTTTGATTTTGTGTCTGTTTACAATAACAATAACAAGACCAGTTCAGTGGAGGAATGAACTTGCAAATGTTTGATAAATTGGCAGTGTTTAAATAAAAAAGATGCCAATGTTCAGTAATACAGGGCGAACCAAAAAACCCTCCAACATTTCAAAGGAAAATTTAAAAAGGTTAAAGCTAATAAAATGATTATTTGCACACATGAAACAGTGATGCAGAGGAGGCAGTACAAAGACCTGTCAATAGTCACCGTCACAGCTCAAAGATCATTGGAAATGCTGAGGGAAATGTTTCTGGATTGGGTAATCTCGTTGTGTGGCAAGTTGGGTGGCCAGCTCCATTCCCCTGACCTCACCTCTTGTGATTTTCTTCAGTGGGGCAACCTTAAATAATGAGTGCATACTTATCAACCCTAAACTCTTGAAGCACTTAAGATTGCTAATCAGCAGGAGATATCTGCTGTTCCACCTAACGTGAACCATCATGCTTAAGGAGGTTTTTTATCATTACAATTCAACGATTACTTCATCTCCCACTCAGCTGTGAATTGCAGTGAGAAGTGAAAGTCCCAGCTTAATGAAGCCAATAGGACAACGTCATCCACAAAAAACACAGACGAGATCCTATGGACACTAAACCAGAACCCCTCAATGCCTTGGCTGCGCTTAGAAATTATATCCATGAATATTATGGAAAATAACATTGACAAAGGACAGCCTTGGTGAAGTCCAACCAATGTAGCTCAAGCTCTGGCTCCAGCAATACAGAAACCGAATGGCCTGTAGCAACGGGTCTAGTATATAATATTCCTGGGGCACACTCCACAAGATAGCCCGAGGGACACGGTCGAAAGCCTTCTCCAAGTCCGCCACTGTCAAAAATAAATTGATGACAATGAGCCTTTGTAAGCATCTGAAAGCAGTTATAGATTCTTTTTCTCCCTGGAGCACTGAAAAAAGATTAGGAGAAACCCTAACACACACACACAAAAGTACACACACACACACACACCGCTGGTTAATCAGAGCTGAAGGTGTGATGACACACCACAAAAATGGGATCAGCCAGAGAGCAAAGAGAATCAAAAACCTGTTAGAGCTCTGAATTTTATGTCTCAAGTCACATTTGCTTCAGTCAGCACTGAAAACCAAGTATTTATTTCTGATCATGATGGGGAATTCTGCCGTCCATGGAAAACTAAGATATAAACGGCAGCTCAATGAGTAACAGTCATTATGAGTAAACAGTTACAAACACAGCTACAGCGATATAAATAATAGAGTCTACATTCAACTTTAGGTTATTTTAGCACAGTTGTGACGTTAGCCAAGGGAAGAGCGTCAAAGTTTTCCAGTTTTAAGCATGACCAGGTCGTGTAATTTGAGAAAAGAAGCAGGAAACCAGCATACGGAGGGGAGCACAGAAAGGGGGGTAACTGTGAATTTGCTTGGAAAATTGTTTAAGATTGAGCTGTGGTGATTCACCAGTTGTACATAAGTTGATCACTTTCTTTAACGGAACACTTGCTTTTTAAAGTTCTCTAATTCTAATTGCTTTCAACTTCATTTATAATACATCAGTAACAATAAAACTAAATCCTTTCTGACAGTTTCCAGTCGTAATATAATAAACTGGAAAAATGTTTACCCTCTTCCTTCATCACAAATCTAAGCTGACAGATATATTTTTGATATCTCAGATAAAGAGACAGAAAAGTAATGGGGAAAATATAAGTTAGGACAGAACAAAGAAAAAAAAGTTAAGTAGTTTCTTCTTCTGGCTGTTGCAGGGCTGGGCTTTGGATACATGGGGTGTGTTTTAAGTAAGGGGTAGGAGGTGGACTCTCTGAGCATTTCAGGGAGTACAGGGTGTCCCTTTCAGGTCTGGCTGATCCACCCCCTCTATGAGAATACCCTGCACAGACCTCTGGGTCCCTAAACGCAGGCAGTGGTGTGCATGGAGAGATAGAAGAAGAGACTGCAGAACATACCGGCAACATGAGAGTGCTGAGTTTAAATCTGTGTGCTGTACTGACCCTGCTATATCTGCCTCAGGCAAGCCATGGAGGTAAGCTAGTAAAAGTTCAGAATAACCTTTAATCAAATCCATATTGGGGCTGTGTAAGAAGTCATACTTTTCACTTGTCTGTCTGCAAGCTTTCCTTTCCTCCCAGTTTTGGCTATGATTTAAATAACACAGCTGCATGTATTTTTTAATCTGTTGACTGACAGATGAAATATGTAAATGGACTACAGGCTGCAGTTTGTCTCTATTTCCATATACGGAATGTGTGTTAGCACTATATGAAGTGTTGATGTATACTGAAGTAAATGCTTTAAGATTTGGGGATAACTAGCATATGAGAATTAAAAGAATGAGGAGCACTTGTGCCTTAGAAGTGTGCAAATATCACAGTTAAAGGTATGTTAAGGTGTCAGAATTGGCAGGAGGTGCATATATACTCTAGTAAAAGGCTTATTCATCTGCACAGATGAAATGGAAAAAGAGGAATAATGTACAATGCTGCAATAGTACCATGTGCAATTCATCTCCACACTGCTCTCTCTCCTATTAAGTCTGTTTTTTCAACCAGGGGTTTAACCAATGGCTTGGTGATGGGGGTTGAGGGTGGTGCATGAGTGGGTGGGGGTAAGCAGACATCCGGCAAGCTCCTTAGGGTGGGAACATCATCGTAGCCAAGAGTTGTGGCTTGTAGAAGGTCAGGCTGAATGAAGAGACCCTTTGAGATCTGCCTGAGGAGCACAGATCTCTACTCAGCCCATGCCAGCATCAACGGATCTCACATGTTTTCACATTTCATGAGTGACTCTGAATGCTGCATTTTAACTGGAAGAAAAAGTAACAGGGTAGTGAAGTGAACTTAATCGAGTCTGTCTTCAGATCATTAGTTTGGCAGCAAATCAAAGCTCTAAGAGGAAAACTGTAGAGTGAATGTTTAGGTTAGTGTCAAATTTCTGATTTCTGTTTCATTGATTAGTGATTGTTGCAAGTGCTGTAGGCATGTGGCTCTGTTGATGAACTCGGTGGAATCTGAGGAATAAATTATACACTTCGTAAAACACCTGGAATCCTTTGAAATGACTTCACTTGCTCAAAATTGATAACTTTCCTTGTAGTTTTGCCATATTAGCACCTTGTAAAATGCATTGAATGAGATGCACAGCTCCTCTGAGGGCATGGAACTATGTCAAACTAGCATGGATGTAACAACTACAGTATACATATAT
>JBCNYG010000007.1:1250938-1262954 GCA_039654305.1 Porochilus rendahli | reverse complement strand
TGACTGATGGCCCTGCGATGGCCTGGCGAGCTGTCCAGGGTGTATCCCGCCCTCGCCCAGAGACGGCTGAGATGGGCACCAGCCTCCCCACGACCCTAAGTAGGAATAAGCGGTTCAGAAAATGAATGAATGAATGAATGAATGGTAATTATAGTATAAAAGCTCTGATGTAATCTTTAAAAACATAATAACACTATATAGCTTTCAGTGAAGAGCACTTATGCAAGAGGGTGTCTTGTTGATATCTTGTGACAGCAGACAACATACAGATGCACAGGATCGACAGGAACATTAATAGGTGTACTTTACCTACTCCTAATTGTTCATATCATTTATCATGGTGAACTCATTCATAATGTCTGGATGAGATCAAAACCTGATATTTCCAGCAGATTAAATTAAACTGCCTTTGTTGTTGCTTTGAAATGTTCTAGGTACAACCTCTCTCTCTCTCTCTCTCTCTCTCTCTCTCTCTCTCTCTCTCTCTCTGTGTCTGTCTCTCTGTGTCTGTCCCTAACATGCTCTACTAGTCCTAGTTTCATTCACTCATTTATTTTCTGAACCGCTTAATCCTATTTAGGGTAGCAGGTAGGCTGGCGCCCATCTCAGCCACTGTGTGAGGGCAGAGAACACACTGGATAGCTCACCAGGCCATTGCCGGGCAGTCCTAGTTGATCAATTCAAATAAATCATGAACTGAGATATGTCAACACCATGAGATGTAAGTGAGCATAAAGTGAGCAGTCAGTTTGTAGAGAAATTCCCCAAGAGCAAGAACATTAATCTGAATTAATCTGCTGTGATCAAGTATATAACACTGTGTTTACCGATGATTTATATGTGGACATCTGGCAGCCATATGGAGGTTGTGGATACTTCAGTTCTAATAAACATCTTTCTATTAGTATAGAAGAGAACAGCCTAACATCTGCATGCCATGATGGATGCCTGGGAGTTTACAGGCATATATTTTTCATATATTTTTATATTGCACATACTGTAAGTGCCTAGCTGTAGGAATAATGTAAGTGGGCCAGTAGAGAGAACAAGAAAATGGAAATGGGGATTTGGAAATGAGTGGCTGTTACAAAAATGCTGGGGATCTCGGATCCCTTGCTGAGCGTATGTTTAAACTATGAATCTAAATGTCCCAGTGGAGTCTAAGCGTGATCCACAGCTGTGCAAAGCTAACAGAGATTGAAATGCAGCAGGGTGCTCTATCACCTCATGTCACAGCCAGATAAGGCATTTAAGTGTGCACACTTTAAAGGGGACTGAACCATGTACACTTCAATTTTCTGAAAGTAGCTTTCACATTGTGCGTAATGGCATTGGTGTAACATCATGTCTGCCTCACAGCAAGAAGGTCCTGGGTTTGAGTCCCAGTCTTGGGTGTTTCTTTATGGACCCTACATGTTCTCCTTGTGTTTACATTAAGCTAATTGGCTGTTCCTAATTGCCCCTAGGTGTGAGTGTGAGTGTGAATGGTTGTGTGTGTGTTGGCCTTGTGGTGATCTGGCGAGCTGTTCAGGGTGCAGCCACTCTCTCCACAGTGTCGGCTGAGATAGGTGCCAGCCTCTTCGTGACCTTAATAGGATTAAGTGGTTTAGAAAATGAGTAAGTGAGTGAATAAGTGAGCTTTCACAGTATTTCAGCCATAAGTTATAAACTTCCCTTAAAAGAATAGATAAAGGAATTATTATAGATATTATAAATAGTGTTTTTGTTGGCAACATTTTTTTTTCTTGAAGATCTCTTTACATCCTCATAGCAATAAATATTTCAAATATAAATAAATCAAACAAAGTTCCATCCAGGCACAGGGGCCCAATCATTTCATTCAGTCCAAATAAAATAATATTCAAAATGGAGTGACTGGGCTGTATGTTAGTGCCATGGTTAGCAATTGATGAATCACAGCAAAAAGGTTCTGGTTTTAAAACAGATAATGGAAGTATGGGGTGACCTTTGATTTGGTGGACAAGAATACTCTGAGCCTCAAAGTTTGTGTGCATTCTGCAATCTCTGTACACTTTGCTTGACATAGAATATAATCATATTTAGCAAAGGAACAAGTAAGGAATCTTACTTCCTCTATTTATTATTTCACTTTGACTACAAAGAACTTGAGCTTTGCATACTTGAAATTTCAAGTTCACAAGTGAGTAGTGGGACCTTCTGAGTACCACACCCTCTCTCTTTCTCACAGACTCATCCTTTCAGCCAGCAAGTGTATACATTTATGTGTTTTGGAGGAAGAGCTAAACAGAGGAAGTAGAATAAATTGGTTAAATTCTTGGTATCACTGTCTATGCCTTTGAAAGAATCCATTAAATAATACTTTTAGTTAGATCATGTAGACCATGACAATTACATGCTGTAATCAAGGATTAAGGCATTCCATCAAAATATTAGTGCATGGGTGATATATACATTTGCAATATTAGCTAATTAGCATGTTAAGCCCGTGAGATTCAAGGTTAGCTTCATACATGAGATGACTGCAGATCTTTAGCTCCTCAGGCTAATTATCCTTCCTTATTGCCTGAAACCACAACTGTGTTCTGTTGATTTGAAAATATGTCTGGTAGTCTTTATGAGCATATAGCTCATAGATTTATTTCCAATAGCACAATGTGGAATTTTAGAAAAGAAATTCTGGCTTACTCTTAAAAATTTACTATAGTCCTCTGCTTGGTTTCTGCCACCAGAAGGCGTGGCTAATGTCAGAGTGATGTGACTCACTCAGGGGTCTGTAGCTGACAAAATAAAGTGTACTGTCATAATGCAAATTAAGATGAATGGCTCCATCGGGCAGTGTGGGTTTCTTTGTTTTGTTTTGGGTTTTTTCAATCAGAGTATATATTTTCAGCAGTCTGAGAGAGCCAGGTGGCAGTGGGGTGCTAATGTTTTACTAATGACTGGTTGCGAGAGTAGGAGAGAACTGGGCGTGGTAGTGAAAGAGTAGCCTAGTGGAAACAGTGGCGTAAGCAGCTACTGCTAAGGAGGAAGTTCCTTAAAGGTTTGGGTGCTGGGGGAGCTACTGGAAAAGCATTTATGAGCCTCCCTGAAGACAGAACATAAGCAAGGGGCCTAAGCAGGGTCGGTTGAGCATCCTGTGCTTTCAGCTGCATTCCCATTTTGAACAAATTCAATAGCATTTCTTTTCATAGTTTGCTGGAATTCCTCCGAATGCTCTAGATATGTGCACACAAAAATAAAAGCATTAAACATCTGTCTGTACAATAGACCAGTTTCCAAATGAGCCCACTGCAAAAATTAAAAAATACATCTGTTTTAATAAACAAGTTTAGTCAGCAGCAGTGTAGAGGTTAAATCATGTGTTTTTTTTTTTTGCTTATATGTGGAAGCGCTAGGATTTACACTGTACAGTTTTACATAATCATAGAAATACTAGTAGTACTATTCAGCACAAAGCTATCACTGTCCAGTATTAAGCTCTTCAGTGATTGTTCAAAGATTGATACACTATACAGCTGCACACAGACACGTTGCATTTAGTGCAATTAGGCATAGTCACCATTAATATCAGCCACAGAAAAAATCTAGCCAAAACATAATATGACACGTGTGATTCATGTTTGCTTACCTTAAGCAAAGAGGTCCAGACTTCAGCATTTCCTGCCACTGCTGACCTCTCCCCTCCAGGAAGTTGTCAGTCTCCTGAAAAAAAGGCAGCGAGCATGTGGTCCAAGATATTAGGGTACATAGGGGTCAGAATCCAAGCAGGGTAGTATACTTGAATAAACATGGACCAGTTCCTTGTTACAAGCCACACTCACACTCAAGCACAGATATACATCCCAAGTAAACAACGCTCAAGCATCTGCCAGTGGATGCTTTCACATCTGGACAAGATCTTTAGAATACCAACACACCCTCTGGAAGGAGAAATCTACAAGCACTCTTTATGTCCACTTCAGGCCAGGATAAATAAACATTTGTTTCTCAACACAGTTTGTTAATAATTTTGGTGAATTCCATGGTACCACCCTGCAGATCCATGAGGCGAAACATTAATGTGACTCTCAGGAGCCCACAGAGCAGCTCTTTGTGCTGAAGATTCAGAAAGCAGGCTTGCTTTCTTTCACACAATACGACACTTCCCCCTGCTGTTTTTCTTACAATGGCGGTAGGTGACTGAGATCATACATCTATTATGAATATCATGAGTCTCTCAGAGTGGTGTAGTGGATGTTGTGCTGAGCCTGCTTTTCAGTATAAACACAAAGGGAGTCGGAAGTGAAAAGTGGGAGTACAGTAGTAATGCATGGCAGAGCTTCTGTGTTCCTCTATTTCATATACAGCAAAGTAAACATGAAACCTTGTGCTTGCCATGAGCTCAATGTGAATTTGATTAAGGCCTGTGGGATTTGGATTGTTTTACACGGAAACCAGGGGGAAGGGAAAAAGGTTATGGAAAGGTTTTAGGTGATTTTCTATTTAGATGGTGGACTTCTCCTGCACTCCGTCACCTCTCACCCTTGGAACACGTTACCCACTGTATATAGAGCACGATGCTAAATAAAGTAAAAAATCAGGTGTTTATAAATATGAACCACAGACTCTATATATGCTTTTTTGCATATCGTATATTTGATATAAAAACTTTATTTCCTGCTACCATATTCTTTATATCCTGATACTTTCCAAATTTTAGTGACAGTACACAGGACGATTTCCATGTTAATAGGCTCCGTTGGAATATTCAATTCAGTTTGATTTCATTTGTAAAACAATTTTTGATAAAGAAAAAAATATAGTGGCAGTGGTTGCAAAGTGGTAAGGTGCTGGATTAATAATACCAAGGTCAGGGGTTCAAGCCCCACTATCACCGGGTTGTCACTGCTGTTGAAAAGCATGCAATAATGCATGCTTTTTGCATTGTATAATATACTGCAAACTAAAAAAAATTAAACACAACTCAAACCGTAACTTCATCATGTTACCGTAAAGTGCTATGGGGCAACATGAAAAACTTCAGAGTATCCTTCAGGTGATAAAAGAGTGCTTTGAAATTAATATATGTGAAAGTGAAACCCCGTGAAGTGGGTACAGCTGCTAGTAAGGCTTCAGAAAATGAAATGAAATTAAAATACAGAATAGCTTAAGGTATGTCAAATGCAAATAATAATAATCTGTCAAGCAGCTCAGAGAATGTCCGTTCTTACAGACAATGAAGGCAAACAACAGAGACCATAAAAGCGTTCCTGAATCTTTTGTTATTTTGTGTGTTTTATTTCAGTAGGCTTTTGTTTATTTGTTTATTTTTGTTTGTTTGTTTGTTTGTTTGTTTGTTCGTTTGTTTGTTTGTTTTAAGAAAGCTAGGGACTTTCCATGTATTATCCTTAGACAATTCTCCACAAAAAATGTGGGATGCTATATGCATTATAGTAAAAGTTGTGAATTGGAGTGCTACGGGATGCTGAGCTGGTTTGGAGTTTGATTTAATGTTATTTGGCACATGCTGTGTGCAGACTTCAGGTTGGTTGATAACCAGAACTACACAGAGAGAAGCAAAACAGAACTTTATGGTGTTATAATACACCAGAGTAGCATTCTTCACACACAAAAACTACACACTACAGCTGCTTTAAATAACTTTAACAAACAAACACTGCCTGGCTCAGTCCCTAAACATTCTTAATTATTTCTAATAAATGGGCCTAGTCGATGGGCCTAGTTCATTATAAATGTTTTATGGATGGGAATAGCCATAATTCCGGCAGCACCCCTTCCTTAATTAACTGATTATTTGTTTACTGTCATGGTGTGACGTAAATATTTTGTGTTTGCTGGAAGCTAATTCTCATTAAGCGAAGCGGTTTTTATCTTATAACAACTTTCATTTTAGCAAGTATGTATACCCATGTTGTTTACCTTTTCCTGATGTCTGCTTTTGAGAAAGGATTTTAAGAAAGCAATTCTCCTCATAGCTCATAGACACACATGAAACATTTCATATCTTAGCAACAACATTCAGTTTGCTGAATACACTGAAGGTTGTCATGCACAGTGACTCGATCTAAGTGTTAGTGCCTTATGTGTCACATAATTATAAACATATCGTCGCTACTAGAACAACAAATCAGCAAACCGGTGCAACCCTTATTTACAGACTCCATAATTGTGTAGCAATTACAAAAGCCAGTGGTTTGCTTGAAAGACACTGGATAGTAACAGTTGCAATGGTGGGCCCTCATAGAATTTTTCTTTATTGACTGCATTATAATTTCAGCATCAGGGAAAGTGTACAGAATTTTTTAATGCCTGGAACAGCTCTGAGTGGCTGATTGATTTCTGTAGCCTAACTGTAGCTGTTTTTACTTCTAGACGTGTGTTAGGCCACTGAGGCAGCATGAAGACGTAGAGTTGCAATTGAGTGGGGCACAGATAAATTGAAAGTTTATAGAGAAAGGCATGCAAGTTTCCTATAAGCTCTATAAATGTAAATTATGCATCACCCTTTATAACTATCAGACCTGGCCAGACCAGAACACACAAGAAAGTGGTGAAGCAATATAGTGTGAAATAAAAAGGAACATATTCCATTCATTGTTCTAAAGTTTGGCCAGTTAGCAGTGCCCAGGTTTAAGTGTTCATTTACTCCACCCCCCCAAAACCAGTGTAAATTAGCTCCATAAGTGTTGCTCAGAGTTAGACACATACAGTTGCCAAGTGAGTAATTCCTGCTGAGCTAGGCTACTTTTGCACTGCCAGCATATTTTTATTCATACTCATATATGGAAAATGTGCAATAAGTCAAAACTATTTTAAAACCTTAGTGAAAGAAAAACATCTTTTAATACTACTTGCCTATTGGGCAATTCTTGTCACACCAATTTAGCAAACCTGTCAAAGCACACAAAAATACATACAATAATATCCTCACATCAAACAAAGAAATGAAAGACAATAAACTGTACTTTTGATAATCTTTTTACAAATCTAATACATCAAAATTCAACTTTTTGAATATTTATATTTATTTTCATTTTGGTTACTGTTTTTTTGTTATTGTTCTTGTTTGTTTGTTTGTACACGGAAGCACTGGAATCTGACTGCATTTTACTTCCGCTTTTTACAGAACCGCTGCAAAAGGAAGTAAATTCCAGGTAATTAGATAAGATTGATAACATTAAGTAGCATGAATAGTGGAGAAATTTAAAGAATGGTTTGACCCAAAATCTGAGGCGAAGAAAAAATTTATGGTGTTTGTGAAGCTAGATAGATGGCTGTATTTTGTATAAACTGTATTAAACAAATACTGTATTGTTATATACTGCAATACATTTGTAATCTGTATCCCTGATCTCCTAATGCACCACATTATTGTAAAAAGAAAAACCTGGGAAATGGGAAAGCACATTTAACAGATGGTTCTGAAACTCAGATTATTTGGACATTAATTGAGAGGTACTGTTTACAGTTGAGGGAGGGGAATGGATCAGAAGATTGTGTTTAGTTTATTGTGCCTATAATGTTGATTAGAGATGCAACAGAATGAAATTCCTTAATTGCAATCCATTGTTGTTCATTATAGGGGTGTTTAATGTAATAATTTTTGGTAGTAGTAGGTTTATACTCCCAAGGACTAGTGAGAAGGTACAGCTGATGCCTGTGATGCCACCCTGTCTCCAAGCTCCCTCTGAAATGTCCCTGTGCAAAAAGCTCAGTGCAGTCCGTAGGATATCTGGTTGGAGTGCTCCATAAGAAAGGCTCTTGGTTACCTACTTGGTTACCAAAAGCAACTTTAAGTCATTAATCTGCGAAATATCTGCCAAAGATATGTTCTCTTTAAGTGCATGAGTGTAATTCATTATACTAAAAATAAATATGTCTGCAGTTTAAAGTATTTGTAAATTCTAAAATTGAATGTCAGTATTGTGTTTAACTATAAAATATATATATGTATGCCCAAATGCAGGATAGTGTATTTGTTTATTGTAGCTTTTCCAGCCAATTTGAAACCAACGGATGAGACCTCACTGCTAAAAGAGAGTTTTAACTCATAATACACTTTCTTCAACTTTATGTTTAAATTGTACAGTGAAAATGCTGTCCTGTTGGGTCTTATTATGTTACATGTTCAACAGTACAACTTACTGATTTTCTTTCTTTTATTTTGTGTTGTACTGTCAGCAAAACTAGATGTGCTACGAAAAGAGAGCTGCAGATTAATAACAATTTACAAGTCATATGAAATGAAAATCAGCATTCGAAGACAAAAAATTACAGGGTCTCGACCCTCGTAATAGAAGAAAGGCTAGAGGCTACTTGGCATCAATATACTATTTTATACTATCATTTATACCCTAAATATCTGTCAAAACACTGCTTTTTCACTTGTGGCTGTATGCTTACTTTGGCCATTTTCACCAAAGGTTAAGTTCTTGAAACTTATTGTAAGACATTTGAGAAAGATGGAAGGGAAGGCTTTCTATTCAGTCTGATCAAGTCAGGATTTGTTTGTTTGTTTGTTTGTTTGTTTTTTAGAACTTTTTTCATAATAACATCTGACACGATTCCTATGCCGAGATTACACTGATGGGGTTTCCACGGTTCATGGTGAAGTGATTTTTAGTCTGTAGATCATGTAAGAACTTAAATATGCATTGTAAAATTAATCTTTATTGGTTGGCCCAGGCCTTGGAATTGCTTGAATGTGAGATCCAGTGTTGTTGCTCAGTTTAGTTCAAGAGGGAAGGAATAGGAAACAATTCATTTCCTGTGTGTACAGTATTGGTGGACAAAGTAGAGAGTCCATTTTTTCATGAAGAGATTTGTGCTGAGCAGGTGGCTGAGTCAGACATCACACAGCCAAAGCCTGGGAAAATCTGTAGCACTGCTGGCAGCCAAACATCCTCATGGGGTAATGGATCATCTAAGCATTTTCCAGAGCCTTTCCAGTCATCTTTTTTGTTGTTGTTGTTGTTTTGTCTTTTCCTATATTCTTTCTTCTTTTTTTTCTATTTAGTAACTGTATAAGATTCAATCAGCATACTGCCCATACATTCATGGTGTAGCATAACAAAATCTTATAGCAACGTGTTATACATTAGCAGCATAGAGAAGATATTTAATAAAAAGTCAAAACTCCTGTAATAAGTAGGTTGTGTAGTTATGAGGGGTGGGACATTGGCGCTAAGCCTCCACGTGACCCTAGTCTATAAACTTTTTTCTTTTAATATGATTTAGCAACAAAATTGTAGTGGAAAAACAAATAAAAACTTAACCAAACACAGTAACCTGGTTGCATAAGCGTCTTTTATAATGGGGCATTACACATAAACAATCACATTCAAACTTACACGAGTGATTACCAGACACCATTTATGTAAGTGATTCTGATAACACCCAAATGAAAATTAGCAGTTTATGTTCAGGGTAACACAGTGGTGTAGTACTTAGACCCTCTGCCTCACTGCAAGAAGGTCCTGGGTTTGGGTCCCAGAATGTTTGAACGATGTTTCTGTGTGGAGTTTGCATGTTCTTCCTGTGCTTGCATGGGTTTTCTCCAGTTTCCTCCCACAGTCCAAAGACATGCACATTAGAATAATTGGCTGTTCAAATTGCCCTTAGGCGTTAGTGTGAATGGTTGTGTGTGTGCGTGTGTGTGTGTGCGTGTGTGTGTGTGTGTTGGCCCTGCGATGGACTGGCTAACTGTTCAGGGTGTACCTCACCTTCACGCAGAATTGGCTGAGATAGGCTCCATCCTTCACCTGACCCTAAAATAAGTAAGCAGTTTGGCAAATTAGTAAGTTAATGTTGTTGTTGTTGTTGTTGTTGTTGTTGTTTTGTTGTTTTTCATAGTTAAAAAACTAATGAAGCTATAGTTGACAAAGAGCTTACAAATTATGAGCATATTAATCAGATAAGGGGTACAAAATTATTCCCAAACATTGGATGTACTTTGGAATACCATAAAATCCATCTTGACAACTGGATTACCAAGAACAGGATGTCCTTTCAAAATTGCTTAAAAGAGGCTGCCAAGAGTCAACAACAACATTCAAGGGACTGCAGGAATATCTGGCAAACACTGGTAACTCTCTGTATGCAATCTCTCAAATTCTTCTCATCTTGGCTGTGTGGTAGGGTGTCTGGGCAGCAAAAAGATCCAAGCCTGGATAAATCACCCCAAACCATGTGGCAAAAGGTATTAGCATCTAAGGAGACTAAGAGACTAAATTTTCAGCTTAATTTTAAAATATATGTTTGGCACAAATCAAGACATCTTATCATCCAAAGAACACCATACCTACAGTGAAGCATGATGTTGGAAGCATCATGCTATGAAGCTGCTTCTCTTCTTCTGGCACTTGGGCTATCTTTAAGTCAGGATAGAGGGAATCATAGACAGCTTAAAATACCAAACTATTTTGGGACAAAATAGATATAGGTCTCTTTTAGGTATCGGAAGATAAAAAAAATGTATTGCAGTATGATAACAAAAAAAAATCCAAGAAAGCAAAGGAATAAAGCAGAAGAATAACCTTAATGAATTGGAATTTCCTATCAATACAAGGGCTGTGAACAGATGATCACTTTGCAATCTAGTGCATCAGGAGCATTTTTGCTGGGCCGTGTGGATAAAAATTGACACATTAAGATGTGCTAAGTTGGTAGACACCCCAAAAGACTTTATTACTGTATTACATCCAAAATATACTTTAAGAAAGTATTAGTAAAAGAGTGTGTTACCACGTTGCTTTAATTATTTTTGTTTCTTTTTCCAATTAAAACTATTTATTTTCACTTTAATTTTCTTGGCAGCAACATCGATCAGCACGATGGTGTAGTGGTTAGTATGACCACCTCACAGCAAGGTGTTTCAGGGTTTGAGTCTAGGTTTTGGAGAGATATTGTTTTTGTGTGGAGTTTGCATGTTCTCCATGCGCAGGTTTGTATTTTCTCTATGTGTTTGCATGTACTTGTAGGTTTCCTTTGGATACTTTGGTTTCCTCCCACAGGCTACCCCTAGGTGTGAATGGTTGTATGGTGGATCTGCAACAGACTCACAAGCTGTTCGGGTTTATCGCACCTTCATCCAGAGTTGGCTGAGATAGGCTTAAGTCTTCCCATGACTCTAGTAGGATTAGGCAGTTCGGCAAATGAATGAGCGTATTGTTGCAATATCACAATAAATGAGAAATAACATAAATATATAATCTTTGTTTAATGTTTGCACAACACAAAAACCTGAAATTTTGACATGGTATTAGTTAACTTTTTTTTATGAATTACTTGAAGGCCTTAGTAGCCATACATCATACATCAAGCTACATTTCTTCTTTTTTTCAGTTTCATACTTTGGGGATAGCTACTGCCAGATAGATGCTGTGCAGGATCTGTTAAGTTTTCATCTGTCACTCCAGTTTAAGACCAGCAGACGCAGTGGGCTGCTCCTCCTAGCTGCTGGAAACAGAGACTATCTGTCTCTGGAGCTTGTCAATGGCAGGTTACAGGTGAGAAGCACAAACACATAGGTGGGTGGATGGATATTTACTTTGAAGTACAAGCATGATTCAAATTAATTTCTCTTTTGAAATATTTTAGTTAAAGACATCTTAAGTACTAGATCATCATACTCATACACATGTTTTTTATATGCCTACTGATTTGGTATGGTCTGCATTATATTTAATTAGACAAAATCTTGTATTTTCTTCCCCCAAAACATATGGGAAACATCTCTCTTGGAGTTGGAATGAGCTGAACATCTGAGTTTATATCTGTCAGCACTTAAAGAAAATATTTCCACTCAAGGCCAAATAACACCAGACATATGTCTGAAGAGGTTCTTTTATTGTTGTGGTTGTTGTGGTTGTTGTTTTTAATACATCACATAAAGTTCCAAGTTCTTAAATAGAAAAAATACAAAAATAATAATAATTATAATGATAACAATTATAACAATTATTATTATTATTATTAATAATAATAATAATAATAATAATAATAATAATAATAATAATAATAATAATAATAATAA
>JBCNYG010000007.1:1223145-1235904 GCA_039654305.1 Porochilus rendahli | reverse complement strand
AGTTTATTAGTGCTAGGGACTCCGGCATGACTGACTATGACAGCATAACTAAAAATAGAGAACCAGAAGGACGTACCTTGAAACATAAGGCAATCCAGTGATGGACCTGGGTGAGTATGTGAGACTGAGGGAGTGACAGCATCCACGCCTCACAGTTTACCACAACTCTTTATGCTTGAGAACCACCATAACTGCTCCTTTAACTAATAAAAGTCTATTAACAAAATGCTTGACTAAACAAGTAAGTTTTCATCCTAGTCTTAAAAGCAAAGACTGTGTCTGAGTCCCGAACATTAACTGAAAGGTCGTTTCATTATTGATCATAAATGATCATAAATGACAAGACGTTCATCAAAATAATGTGGTACAAGTCCACTCAGTGCTTTTTAGGTTAAAAGTAGTATTTTATATTCAATTAGAAAATTGGGAGCCAGTGCATTGTACATAAGATATGGGTGATATGCTCATATCTGCTGGTTGTAGTCTTTCTGATATCTTTCTGGACTCTTGATATTCTGGATTAACTGGAGCATGTTTATGCACCTATAAGAATATCCAGACAACAGCTAATTCTATGTTTAATAACAATATTACAAAAAGGGTACAAAGAAAAAAGCAGGGCAATGGTGGCTCAGTGGTTAAGTTTTGACTTACTGATCCAAAGGTTGGGAGTTCAAGCCCCAGTACCACCAAGCTTTAGAACATTAGAGCATAAAGAGAGGTCACCATTTACATCTACAAACGGTCAGTTTAATAAAGACCTAAACCAGGAGAGGGCCGTTCCCTTAACTCCAACAATATTTCTAAACTATAAAGGACAATATTATGATCAATAGTGTCAAAAGCTGCACTAAGGTCAAGTAACACAAGCAGGGAGACACAGCCTTGGTCAGAAGCCAGCATTAGATAATTTACCACTTTAAAGAGTGCTGGCTCTGTGCTATAATGGGGCCTTAATTGAGACATCTCATGAATGTTATTCCTACATACATATGAACATAACTTCTCTGCTACAGCGTTTTCTAAGATTATGGAGGTGCACCACAGTTATCAAGAAAAGTTGTGCCGCATGTCCGCCTGATACTGACAACAATTGATAACCTCACCTCTGATTAACCGATTTTCATCAACTATGCCTTGAATTCATCCAACAAGTATATAGATTGTTTTGTAAAAGCAACAGGAAATTATAAATTTATTTTTACAGCTAATAAAAGTCAAACATATCCATTCTAGGCTGGTCAAAAGACTTGTTACAATCATGTAACATCAAATTCTGGATCAAGGTAATTAGTAAAATTAGTAAAATATAATTAGTAAAATGAGTTTAAAAATTTATGAAAAGTGCTTGAATAACTAAATATACATCAAATACAGGTATTAAAGCAGCTTTCATGCGATTTATAAAATCTTTTTGCAAACACTGTAGAAACCTTTAAGATCTCCTTAAAGCAAAGGAAAATAATTTGCAAGCAGTTGTAAGAAATTTCAGACCCCCTTGGTACAAATAAGTAAGTTTGGTCATGCAAGGAACACTATCCACAAAAGCTCAATTAGGACTCATAACTAGCAATGTTTGTTTCAGCCTCAACTGTACATCAGTTCTCTGTACATCAGAAATCTAATATTTCTTGCAATGGTCACCATACACCATACACAATACAGGTCCTGTACAAGACACAGCTAAAACACCATGATGTGCTTCCCGAGGCCCGAACACATGAAAACCTTTATTGGCAGAAACATGGAGAGAAAAAACAACATTTGAGATTAGTTATTATTTCAATATCATATTTCTATGCCACAAATGTTGTTACTGACCATCTAGAAAATTGCTGGACCCAGAGTTCACCAAAGAGCCAGTCATGTATGAAAGTAAAACATCATGGTTTAAGGTCAACTCCAGTACATAGATATCACAAAGCTATGGAAGATGGGTGGGAACATTACCAGATGCAAATATCAACACATTATTGCTTTCCATTATGTTTCAAAACAACAGGTGGCTCTGATATCTCACCATAGGGTAGATAACAAACTGTTTTCTGACCATTTTATGGATGAGCTATCCTCTAAAATAGCTTACTTGTGTATTAAAAATAGATTACAAGGGTCTTGGGCATCAAGTATTTTTAGTAGCACCAATTTTATTATTTGATTCAATTTTTATTATTTGAACATCTTGAAGGTGTCTGATTCTTTTAATTTGATAATTATTCATCATGACGAACACCTGGCAGTCTGGTATGATCAGGACCATGTTTGCAGAGGCACTACTGACCTTGAGTAATGCTTTAAAATTCTTATATTTGCTACAATGTTATGTATTTAGTTATAAACAACGCCATTTGTTTATTTTTTTCTGTAATAAATATAGTCTTTGCACAAGATTTTGTTCAGGCAAAAACAGGAATGTTTAAATTTAGGAAGCTGTAAAGAATGGAAAAAAATATTTCCACTACTGCTTCTAGCACATATTATTCAGTACCATCAGATGGTTATTTTAAGTCATAGTTGATAAAAACAGGTTTGTGAGATATTGGGTTTTATACATGAATGTCCACATGTGCAACTTTTGTCAATGACTGTATTGTTGAATTCTTGAATCTGAAGATAATAAGGTCAGAAGGTGTTGGGTGTCTTCAGTAAAAATAACTAAGCATTTATTGTTTCATTTTGTTTTGCACAAGCTGTTGTTTGTTTGTTCGTTTACCTTAGGTCATTCTTTTTTTAAATTCATTGTTTGGTAGATTTCTATTACGTAAATCCTCAACAGAAGACGAGAAAAATATTAAGAAAAGGGTTTTTTTTACATTACAACAGAACAAGAAAAAAAAGAAAGGGTAAAATTAAATATTTAAAAAATTCCCTTTCTTGCATTCTTAAAGAATGGTACTTTGATTTAAACATTTAACAATTTTAATACAGTAGTCTATCCCAAGCTGATGGCTACATGTAATACTTTTCATATTCTGTATATTCTGTTGAAACTACTACTTTAAACAAGCCAGTGACACATACTGTCACAACATTTACTATGACATTAAAAAGGAGGTTGCCCTTAAAAATACTTTCGTAGACCTCCCCTTTCACCTTGCCTCTGGTGGGATTAAAAGTGACTGGTCTCCCAGGTAGCTTTTGATGCTGCAGCCATCAGCTTAAAATGGAAAATGTCTGCAAATAAAATCTTTTAAAAATTTGGGAAAAAACCTGTATTGACCAGTTCTGTCACACATGTTGATAGTATCACTTCTGATAGTCTCGTGTGCCAGACATTTGTATGTCATGCACTGTGTTGATTGCTGGAGTCAAAAGAGTGGCTGGGCGCAGCAACATTTCCAACAGGGCATGTATGCATTTATTGATGTACATAGTATAGTACAAAAGCTACTGAGAAAGAGCGATGAAAGGACAGCATTGGCACAAAAAAAGTTCCAGTTTAAAATTCATTGCACACTCAACAGTTTAAGACCAGCAGGAATAAAAAAAAATTCACAATTTAATTTTTTTTTTTTTAGAAATCACAAATTTTAACTTTAGCAGATCTCCAAAAGAAGGAATAAAAAAGAATAGCCTAACTGAAAAAAACAAACAAAAGTGAAGCGTGTGAGAGGAAATAATTTTTAGACCTACCATTACGTAACATGAGAAATCAAGTTTTCAGTGGACACTCAGTAAAATTAATTGGAACTCTATATGGCCAAAGGTTTGTGACCACTTAACTATCAGCTTCATGCTTTTTTGAACATAATATAACAGATTTATTTCCCATTCATTGCTATAATTTTCTCCACTCTTCTGGGAGGACTTTCCACTAGATCTTAAAGAGTGGCTGTGGGAATATTCGCTCATTCAGCTATAAGAGCATTAGATCAGGTGGGATGTAGTCAACCTTACATTTCATTACAAGGGTGTCCAAAGGAGGTGAGATCAGGGCTCTGTGCAAGACACTGTGGCATTGTAGTGCTGGAACTAGTTTGGGCTAAGTTGTTGTGAAAGGAAATTGTAATGTTACTTTATACAGTGCCCATTCAAAAATAAAAATTCCCACACTCTAATGTTTTGTTGGACCGCCTTCAGGCTTTATTACAGTGAGTAATCTCCACGGCATTGTTTAAACAAACTTAATCAACATCCCAACATTTATTTCCCCCCAGAGTTGGGCTACTTTTTTCATAGGCATCTTGAACACATAGGAAACCACTACATAAAGTCTTCCCCAACACACCCCAAAAACTTTAAATAGGGTTAAGGTCTGTACTGTGTTGTGCCAGTTTATGTGTGAAAATGATTCCTTATGCTCCCTGAACCAGTCTTTTACTATTGGAGCCACAATTTTACATCCGTTCCAGGTCGTCATCTGACTTCATTTTATGGCCAGCTGAGCCTTGACCTGACAATCCTGGCAACAATTCCATGGAGATTACATGCTGTAATCAAGGCTACGGGCGGTCCAACAAATATTGCAGCATGTAGGTTTTATGGCCGGGCAGTGTATAAAAATATCCTATACAATTGTGTGAGAAAACAACATATTTAGTATTCAGGTGTCCACTTACATTTGACTATATGGTGAATAAACAAACAAAAAGCATAATGTATAATTCTTTATAATTTAAAATTGGTCATTGTTCACAAATCACTGTGGTATATGAAGAATAAAATACTTTGGAATGTGATGTTAAAGGAAAATAATCCATGATGGGGTGGTGTGACAGCTTTTGACTCAAATAATTATTTTTGATTAGGATACTGTAGATAAAATCATAAGTACATGAAATATGCCTTAGAAGACATTCAAGAATTCTTTTTTATCTAACGAACACTGTTTCTTCCATCAGGATCTGAATCTGGCGGTTTCAGTTTCACAGTGACAGATGGAGACCACACATCTCCTCTACACCGATTCGTGGTTGCTGTCCGGCAGCTGACAATCTCCATGGAAGTACAGGGAGAGCTATTCGTCTTTCCTGGTATGTTGCCTCTGGGTAACTCTATCTCTATACCCAAACCAAAAAAGTAGGGACAGAAAGTTTCCCTGAAACGAACATATTGCCTGTCTAAGCTCTGGGCCTGTAGGATATACTATGGCAGAAGATGTGAGAACACTATATGAGCATCTCATTCTTTTTTAATGCCCTGTGTACTGTATTTTCCATATCCACGTGGTTCAAGGCAAATACGGACGTGCAGTGTTAGAAACACTTTTTGTGTATAAATGGCAACAGACAAGTAAACTTTTATACAATAGTAATGTCAAATGTACAATATGTATTACTGATTTTTAGAATACTATGATTGTCCTTTTTTCAAAATAAATGAAATATAGAAGTGGTATGGTAGGGTGTGGTAACTGAAACTTAGTTATTTGAATAAGTTATTGGAGAATTTTTGTTATATTACATTCAGAATGGGGGGGGGACAAACCTTTAAACTTAATATTATCTATTTTAATTAATTATAATATTATTTTAATTTCATTCACTAGTAGTCAAGTCAAGTTGGGAGCCTACCTTAGTCAACTTTAGCCGAATGTGTATTACACCCTGAACAGCTATCACAGGAAGAACACACACTATTCACACAAACATTCACACCTAGAGGCAAGCAAAAATATCCAGTTAGCATAATGTGCAAGTCTTTGGACTGTGGGAGGAGAATGGAGCACCCAGGGGAAACCCATGCAAGCATGGGAAAACATGGACACTCCATATAGAAACACTCTTGCTGAGCCTACATGTGGGGCAGACTCCTGGCAGTGAGGCGAAAGTGTTGACCACTAAATCACTGTGCTGCCAAAACAGCAGACATAGAAAAATAAATACATAGACCAATATACACACAGCACAGTAAATACAAAGCAACTAATATATTGGACCATATATACACAAGGACAACAGAGTTTTGTGCAGGAAAGCTATAACAGCAATGAACTGTAAACTTTTTTAATGTAACAGGAATAATGCAACAGAAAAGGAATCTCATAAAATCTCTAATGCAGAATTTATAGCTTAACATCAGCACTCAATGTCTTGTTGATATGAATTATATTTCTTTGTCTTTCAAAGGGACGTAAATAGTACACTCACCTGCAAGTGTATCAGTATTTTTACATCAATCAATTAATTCATCTATCTGTTTTGCTGTTATTTCAGGTTCCAGGCAAGTCATCAATAGTGATATTCTACGAGCAGTGACCAGTGAGGATGGAGATGAGATCAACTATTATCTTGTGAAACATCCACGTCTAGGGCGACTCATTAAACTCAACCAGAGTGGACAATTTGAGGCAATCAAGCAATTTACACAAACTGAGGTGACTGTATCTTAAATTTGTATGCCTATCTCTGTGCGCTAAAAATTAGCTATGTCTGCGACTCCATGGTTTGCTAAAATGAATTGTGGCCAGAGTTCAGCTGAGGCCATAATGAACTCAGAGTTTTAAAGAACCGCCTGCAGTTCAGTTTAAAACTCTCCGGCTAAAATTCTAAAAATGTATTCCTTAAAGCCAACAACTGATATAGACTAAACAAAATATTTACTGACATACCCGGTTATCTCCACTAAAGGGTTATGTTTACACCTGTGTTGGTTTATTTGTTAGTTTGTTTGTCACTGTTTTTCAAGATAATTAAAAAAGTTATAAAATAATTGTAATTTTTTTTTTTCTAGAGTGGGTATAGTACAAGTAACAAACCATGACATTTTAGAGAAGAACTAGGCATTTTATCACATTGGGGAAAAAATTCTCTTTAACATGAGGCAAAATGTTGATCAGTCGCCCACCAGGGGGAGGACTTTCCCAAGTTATAATGAAACCTGCAGTATTCGAAGATTCAGGCTAATCAGTGCAGAAGTCACTGTAACCCTTTTGTGCTTGGAGAAGGTACCTTTCACTCTATGAGTGCCCCTCCATTTTGTTTGGGGCTTTTTTGTTTGTTTGTTTTTTTGTTTTTATTTCTCTAAAATACACAACATATTTAGAATGTTATGTTTAATCAATTAGGAATGTCAGCATGAACTGAATACCAATTAACCTCATATCAATCTTTCGTATAAATATATAAGCATATCGTATAAATATGGTATACGTACAGGATGGCTGGATGGCACAAAGGCATAGTGGTTAGCACATCATCCTCACAGCAAAAAGGTGCTGTGTACAAGTCACAGGATCGGCGAAGGTGTTGCTCGGTTATGCTCTCAGTGAGGCTTTGTCTCTAATTGAGATTAACCTGATTGATCTTGATAAGGATTCAGAATATTTGAACCATTGAGACAGTGCATTTAGTTTCATTTCATAACAAAGCATGCAATACAGGTAAATTCCTGGACAACATATAGTAAATAGATTGGTTGATTGATTGCTTATAAACTTTAAAATTCATTTGTCAAATTTTCTTTTTTAATTGATTTACTTTTTTAGCTGGACACTGGGGCACTATATTACGAACACCAGATGCCATCAGAGCCCTTCTGGGTAATAAAAGATAATATAGAACTTGAGCTCTCTTCACCTCCAGCAGCAAAGCTCCAACACATTCTTCCTGTTACAGTTTCATACTATGCCACCCATAGCAATGTGTCTTCACAGCTGTGGAAGAACAAAGGTACCATCTTACATATGTTAAATTCTAAACACTTTAGATATTGGTAGTCTGTATATTTATGATGTTTTGCTCTGTACTTACACCTCAGGTATGTCAGTGGTTCAAGGGCAAGCTAAGGCGTTTGATGGCTCCGTTCTGGATGCATCCAACCTGCTAGGCAGTGTACCACAAGAAAAACGGGCAGGCCAGAACATAGTTTTTGAGGTTTGGCAGTTCCCGTTACATGGTCGACTCACTCTGGGAGGTGATGATCTACCTCGGAATGCACCCTATTTCCTGCAAGATGACATCAGTAAAGGGGAGCTGGAGTACCGCCATGATGACTCAGGAGCATCTACAGACAGCATCTCTTTCCGTGTGTGGCTGAACCCTCTTGGTCACCCCCCTTCTGCAGTACTAAATGCCGTGGTGCTGGATGAGGTTTTTCTTATATCGATCAGACGAAGAGACTCCAGTCCCCCAGAGCTAGTTAGTCTGGACCTGCTGTTTGAGGCACCACAAGGATCTACAACTGTACTGTCCAAAAAGTACCTCAACACTATAGACCAAGACAGTACACCCGATGAGGTCAGGTTCACCATAGTAAAGAGTCCTACTAATGGGCACATCATTAACAAAAATACTGCAGACAGGATCATGCAGTTCACCCAGGATGAGGTGAATATGGGCCAGGTGGCATTCGTGAGTGATGGTAGCTTGTCTGACAGTTTCATGGAGTTCAAGATCTCTGATGGGAAACACCAGTCAGAACTACACATGATGCGCATTGGTATCCTGGCTAAAAAACTTGTGCTTAATAAGGTGCAGGAGATCCAAGTCAAGCAAGGAGATGATGAGACTCCTATCACAGAAGCCATGTTGAAAGCATCAACAGGGGGGCCAACAGAGGAAGAAGTGCTGTATAAAATTACAAATGTTTCCAAGTATGCAGTAGTGATGGTGGACAGACAACCTACTGCTGCATTTACCCAAAAACAGATTAAAGAAGGAAGAGTGAGTGTTCGCTTCATCAAGTCAACTTCTACAAATGACAGCTTTTCCTTTGTAGCCCGCAGCAGAGCAGCTAATGTTTCCTCCAGCTTTAACATCATAGTAAAACCCTTAGTAAACATTGCAAAGGATTCCTTACTCCCACGTGGCACTACAGTTTTGGTAGACAGAAAGCTGTTAGATGCCACCTCCCTTGCCAACAAGACCAAAACTTCACCAACCTTCAGCGTGACCCAGCAGCCAAAGGGAGCAAGGTTCATTAGAAGAGGAGGGCCTGCAGATGGCCAACTCATGGAGTCTTTTACCCAGAAAGATCTAGATGAGGGACATGTGGCTCTAGAGGTCCTGAACTCTACTAGGGATCCAAACAGCAAAGGTCAATATCAAGATGAAGCTCATTTTCTTCTCAAGGCGTATGGAGTTCCTCCAGCAGAATGCACACTTTCCTTCCAAACAGTGCCTTATGACCCCGCAGGAATCTATGAAGCTATAATACTTAAGGTCCCCCCATCTGTGACCAACTCTGACACAAGTAAAGAAGACCAGCCTGATGCTAGAAAGAGAGGGGACAGAAAGTGGCCATATGAAGCAGGTCCCACCACTCCATCTACCAACTCCAATAAATCACCTGTTTCTAGACAGAACTCACTATGGGCCATCCTTATCCCCATATTAGTTATCCTCCTTCTACTGCTCATAGCTGGCCTGCTAGCCTATTACCTGGTGCGTCGCAACAAAACAGGAAAGCACAATGTCCAAAATGCTTCATCCAAGCCAAAAAATGGAGAGGTGGCTCAGGAAACGTTCAGGAAAACTGATCCAGGGAATAACATCTCTATGTCCAATATGGAGTCTAAAGAACTAGATTCCTGTCGGACAACAAATCCAGCTCTGAAAAAGAACCAGTATTGGGTATGAGGGGGGGGGAGTAGGACTTTGTTGCTTCATGCTGTATTTACATTTAATCTGAATAGATAAATTCACACTTAGGATTTTTTCTTGTCATACTTAACAGTATTATAAATATCAGCTCTTATACTAATTATTTAAAAAAAACAGCAAAAAAATTTGTTCCAATAGTTGTTATGCAAGCTCTGCAATAGACTAATGGCCTGTTGAGGATGTACCCACCTCTCACCCAAAGTCAGCTGGGATTGGCTCCAGCTTCCCCTGCGACCCAAATAGATAAGCAGTATAGATGATGGATGGGTGGATGGGTAGGTGAATGGATAGTTGTCCTGCAATCAATTTATGTAGACAGTTCTCATGTGACTCTTCTTCCATTTTACACTGATGAAGGACCAAGTCCTATGAGGACGGTTTATGCATCATTTCATTGTTAGAAATAGATTCTAATCAAAGTCTACAGTTCTTTTAGGAAGAACCATTAGAAAGAACTTCAAGTTGGGCCCAAACATGTTTACATGTGTGTATATGAGTCAGGTAAAACATAAGGTTATTTGCCAAAACTTTGTACAGTGTAAACTACAGTAATTAAATTTTTTTAATGACTTTTTTTATTTGTCAGTGAAAGAACACTCAATTCATTAAAATTATGAAATAGATTTTTAATATTTAAGTAGATATTTTGGACATGAACATTACTTAGTATGTTTGAATTTTTTATGTATTTTTAAAGTAAATAATTTGCAGATTTGCTCATACACACATGTACACATTTAAGAAATGTGGTTTGTTTGTTTTTGTTTAGCTTTTTCCTTCAATTAACTACATTTTTCTAATTGAAAATGAAACAAAAAATGAATAAAAAATTAATTATCAAAATATTTTTATTGGGAAGATATAATGATGTTTTCGAATACACGTAACTGAATTGGTGTGGATGTTGCCTAAAATATACAGTATTCATTTGTTTTTGATTTTTATTATTATTCATTTACCTGTAGAACATTGTGCCGTAAATCCCTCAGTGCTTTGGTAATGTAGCTGAAACAACTGAGATCTTCGACATACATTCACTGGACTGATTTAAGGCACTGAAGAACTATTTCTGTATAAGTAAATAGATGTACAAAATATATTACTGAAGCCAGAAGGAAGTGCTTCAGCATTGGCTGTACTGACAACTACACCCCTTTTAGCTGATAGAGCTAAAGTTGTGGTCATTATTCTGAACTGGTCACTCTATTTCTCTCTTTTCCATGAACATAAGTTTATCAAAAAAAAAATATATATGAGAAGGTGTAATTATATGTCTGGTTACAGGAAGGTATAGGCTGTTCTATTCTGTTGTATTGTATTTCAAGTGTGTGGAAAATATGCTTTTGTCATTCTAGTATTTCCAGTAATATTATATTCCTTATACTTTCTAAGGTATTCTCATCCAGCTGATTTTAGTGACTTTGCTTATTTTATTCTTCACCCAGATAGTTCCACTTCTTTTTCTATATTTTCTACTATATACCACTTGCACATATAGAGGGTTTTCTAAAATATAAAAGTAGAGCTCTATCTCTTTTGCTGAATGGACTTGTTTTAGCCTAACTCAGTAACTTGGCAGTGAAATTGTGCATGAATTACACATTCCCAACTTAATAAAGTTTGTCTGCTTCATATGTTAACATATTGTGTTAATAAGAAAAGTATTTATGAGCTAATCTACCTATATGATGTGAAACTAGAGTCAGGTTTGTCACATGTAGGTTTTGCTTGTCAAATTAGGCTTGTGAAATGAAGTTTAATTGATTCCAAAATTCCAGTCCTTGTTATTATGTAATTGGTTTACTTGTGTTTTCCTACTATTAACTGTGCATCTTAAATTGTCTGTCCAGACATTTGGGTACACAACAGTAAAGCTATTGATTATCATATTTAGCAGTATTTCATATTTTTTGTCTATGATGATAAATCTTTCAATATTCCCTTTCTCTGCTTGTAGAAAGTAGTAGTGATCATCCAAGTACATTATGTTATCGTTAAAAGATTGCTTAAATAATGTTTATGTAGTTCATTCGTGTTCATGTAGCTAATATTAAGCAAATAAGCTTATTATTTTCCAGAGCCCTGTGATAACTTTTATCTGTTAAGGAATATTTGATGGCATTTAATTAAAGAATAAAATGTAACTCAGGTTTTAGGTTTATAGAATTTTTTACCATGATGTACCTAGAATTTATAACAGGCAGTGATGAATTTATATTTTTAAAGTTATCAACTCAGCCCAGACTTTTTTTTATGTAAAATTCTGTGGTGTGCTGAAATTACTTTTTTTTTTTTTCACTTAAGTAGTTATTTATTTTGTCATCAAGGATTTATATACTTTGTTAACAATTCTCAACAAATGAAATAAAATACATTTAAAATTTAAAAAAGGAAACACTATATATTTCAGATTCTTTGGTCATTATTACCATTTCCATGAGTAACCTTATACATTATGAAGGGATGTACTAGCAAATTTATTTATGCATTTATTTCAGTGGTAAAGAAATACCTTTGGGTGGCATGGTGGTTAGCATGCCCCCTCACAGCAAGAAGGTCCTGGGATCAAGCCCTGGATTTGGGCATGTCTGTTTGCACGTTCTCCCCATTCTTGCATGTATTTCCTCTGGATACTCCAGTTTCTTCCTACAGACACATTTATACACTTTAGGCTAACTGGCTGTTCCAAATTGACCCTAGGTATGGATGCAAGTGTGAATGGTTGTGTGTTGCTCTGCAATGTTCTAGAAACCTGTCCAATGTGTACCCCACCTTTGGCTGAGATAGGCTCCAGCCTCCCCATTGCCCTAATAGTAGGATTAAACAGTTCAGCAAATGAGTGGGTGAGTGAGAAACATCTCTGTAGCCAGGGTAAACACTCCTTTGTGCTGCACACATAGTGAACAGCAGATGGCACATGGGTACATGGGAAATTTTTCAGTCACAAGATAAGTAGCCATTCGTCAGCTTATAACAAGTCTCTGAGCTGCAGTCATTCTTTCCTACAGATGGCATTTCTCTTGCTGCACATTTCAGCATTTTGACAAGTTTTTCTGCTGGAGCTACCCCATAAAAGCCTACTGGCAATTCAAAGTGCCACAGTCTATAGTCTACCTTCAGAAAGAAAAAAAATCATTTATACACAAAAATGCATTTTGCACCAGGGAATAAGCCTACAACTAACATCTACCTTACTTACTCACTGCACTTAAAATTC
>JBCNYG010000007.1:1141466-1152891 GCA_039654305.1 Porochilus rendahli | reverse complement strand
TTTTCCGATCTCCTTTTGTTGCCACAGTAATTTTTTGGGGCCTCTACTGGACCAGGTGGAGAAAAAGTGTCAAGGTGGAGTTTTTTTTTTTTTTTTTTTTTTTTTTTTGGCCAGGCATTGTATGACGTGTATTACAATAATAATTAAATTACATATTTATTATAATATAATCTGATAATTTATTTTAATTTTAAGAAACGCGCTGCATACTGCCATTGATTGTAGAGTATTACTACAGTATTATTGCTGTTGCAACCGCATTGCATTTGTAACAATGTCAATTCCCAAGCTCCTTCATCACATTCCCTGTGACTTCCAAGTTTTTTCATTTTAAAATGGTAAATTAATAGTAGTTATGTTTAAAGCCGATGTAACTGTGATACGAGACACATCAAGCGTCATATGATAATGGCGGTTTCCTCGTGTCCAAGGATCACTGGGATGAAAGTCTGTGACAGCACGTCCTCTGGTGACTCCGGGCAGCCGCAGCTGTCCTTCTCTTGTGTTTTTTCCTTTGCTGCACTAAGCTGGCGCTTCAGCTGATCTTTGAAGCGCTTTCACGGGGTTCCTCTGTCACGCTTGCCATGGTGTAGTTCTGTGTAGAACACAGTTTTAGGCATCCGTGTGTCCTCCATTTGTGAAGAGTGTCCTGCCCAGTGATAGGATGTTGGCTCATTCCAAGGCTTCTTTGTTAGTCACATGCCTGCCATCTGATGACCATGATGCCGGAGGCATCACTGCCAAAGTGCTCCAGAAGCTGCACCTGTTTCCAGTACAGAACCCAGGCCTGAGATCTATAAAGGAGGGAGGTGATCACTGTGGCCCAGTACACCAATTCGTGTACAGACCATAATACAGAGAGGCATTCCTGCACTTGTTCACACCTAGAGGCAGTTCATCCTAGCAGCTTTACTTCTAGTAGCTGTATGGTGTATATAGAAGTGGAAGAAATCAAAAGACCACTGAAATGAAAAACATTAACAAGTGCCTGAGAACTTAGTCTTTCAACTCACTTTAATACTCAAACTGTCCCTAAAACCTGGCGTCTCTAGACCCGCTGGATCCCAACATTATCTTTCTTCTTTAAGCACTAGTGGCTCACCCGTATGACCTTTTTTAAAAGAAAGTTGTTGTTGTTGGGCTATTGGTTATTTATGAAATAAAAGCAAGAGGGTCATGGTTATCATGTTCCCCACACAGCAAGAAGTTCACGCTTAACATGTTCACGTCACCCCAAGAATGTCCTGGGTTCGAGTCTCAGGCTTGGCAAGGGAATTTCTGTGTGCACTTTGTTCTTCCACTTGTACTGAAATGTATTTATTTTATATTAATTAATTTTACTCACTAGGGCTCCACTGCATCATACACTAAGAGTGGCTACTGCGTGAATCGTTTCCCATCATTGATACCAGGAGGGAACAGACACAACTCCGCCCTGGGGAAAGGTTTGTAATACATTATATAATATATAAATATTTCCTTTTTAAAAACACAAGTCTAACTTTCTCACGGTGACTTATGAATTTCTCCAGATTACACCATCCTAGACTGTATTTACAGTGAGGTGGATAGGACGTACTACATCCTGGATGTGATGTGCTGGAGGGGGCATCCTGTCTACGACTGTCCAGTCAGTCTGTTTATCCTCAGACAAATAATTGAATTACGACTAAAAGCTCTTGCTGATAATTTAACATCCTGTTTATAAAAGGCTGACCTGCTTCTGAATTATTTAGATAACCCACATTCTTGGGAACTAAGTAATAGTTTAATGATTGTGATTTTTCATTACAGACTGAGTTCCGGTTCTACTGGTTACAGTCAAAGGTTGAAGAGGTAGACGGACTGTCGGAAATTGGCAAACGAAACCCTGTAAGTTTGTTGTTAGTATTATAAAAGCTTAAACAGAAAGTTATTGTGCTACGTAGGATTCACTTTTTTCTGTTTTCCCTGCACTTGTCTGCAGTTCCGTTTCGTGAGTCTGAGCAGCATCAGCTGTACAACAGAGTCCATTCAAAAGGCCCTGGCACATGACTACAGCTTCACCGTAAGAGCATTGGAATGTTTGTATTCATACATGTAATTGAACTGTTTTGAAAAACATCTTGTTTCTGTGGTGGGGTTTCCATAGTGGATTATATGGAAAGTCTGATGTTCCTAAGTAGGAAAAAAGAATAGGTAAACGGTGATGGAATCAAATGCTGTTGTTTCAAATATAGAACCCTGTATAACACCGATGTGCCACGAAACGTACTGTTTTAAAATACATTGTATAAATCAGTTAGCCAGAGGAAGAATGTGAGAGTATACTATATATTATATGATCATTCACCGCTGTTGGGCTTTTCCAAGCCTTACTGGCAAATCGGGCAGCAGCTTATCCTCAGTTTCTGTAGCGTGAAGCGACTAGGAGTTGAACTTCTCCTGGATGGGATGCTAGTCCTTCACAGGTTACCTTCCCAGTATTTTTACTGGTACCCATTTATACTGCTGGGTGGACAGAGGCACACCCTGCTCAGGGGTCTTCCCACGGTGGAGGTCCTGCATGGATTCAAACCCACAATCTCTTAATCATGATCTCAGCACCCTAACTCCTACACCACTGGCCCCAACTTATTCACTACTATACACTAATGTAATTTTCACTATGCTTAAGTAACATTTACCTCACTCATACATAGTTTTCAGTAAGCTTATTTTCACAATGATGTTCACTATCTTTATATCACTGTTCATTCACTACACTCACTAGTAATATTCACTATGCTTATTCACCATGTTTATGCCATATTCTCCACAGTATACTAGAAATATTTACTATGCTTATTCACAACAGTCACAAGAAACATTCACTCTGCTTTTTCTCTACAATAGAAATATTCGCTATTCAATACATTCTTTAGAAATATTCGCTATGCTGATTCACTACACTCACTAGAAATAATTACCGTATCATATAATTAATGCAAATAATTTTCTCAGTGATTAATCCAATCCATGATTAATTGTCGTGATTAATGTGCTCTTATTTACATAATAATAAAAAACAACATTCCCCTTATTCTGCTACAGATCACTGTTTTTCTCTGCTGGACTCTTCTAAGTTAATGGTAGCATGCAATGACCATAGTATTGTTAATTGTGATGATTTCTGGGGCAATGTATTGTAAAACAAAAAAGTTATGTTGACAGATCTAACACTTACACACCATTTTCTGTTATAATGTATACCACACTCATGTTGTATTCACTATTACATGATATCCAGTACACTCATGTCATTCTCACTTTCCTTAAGTAATATTCACTATGCCTGTTTACTACTCATACAGTACATAATATTCACACTGCTTACATCATTTTCACTATACAGGCATGATATACACTACACTTGCATATTATTCACAAACCTTATTCAGTATTATGATTATTTAGACATAATTGATGTTCACTATACATACGTATTGTTTACTATGAATTTACTTTACTTCAGCTACACATACGTATTTACTATGCGCTTTATTCCTGTCTCCAGGTGGACGGGCTTCTGTTCTACCACCGGGAGACTCACTACACTCCGGGCAGCACACCGCTGGTAGGATGGCTCAGACCATACATGGTGGCAGACATCTTGGGTATTGCGATGCCCCAGTGCCCCCTCACCGCCAAGCCAGACTACGCTACTTACCAGATGCAGCAGATCCTGGAGCACAAGAAGCCATCCGATCAGGTTCGACCTGCAGACCAGAACGGGAGATACGAGTTAGAGCACCTGTCCACACCAGGGATGCAAACAAAAAGCAGCCAAAAGAAAGAGTGCATGGAGAGCTAATAGCTAGCAGCTCGACTGCTTGATATCACACCACAAAATGTCTTGAGTTCTGGGATTTATTCAGTGTAATCTGAAACATGGATTTTTACTTTGTGCACTGTGTATGTGGAACTGTTGTCATGACAATCCTGGGATGAATTTGACGTTAGTTCTGGATCAGTTAAACCTCCCGTACTGTCTCAAATACCATTTTTAGAATAATTTCCATTGTGTTTGTCATCTCAGCCTTCATCAATATGTAAACTAGTTCGAATTGCTTTAACAATATGATTTAATGAGTTATTTATAAACACTGAAGCTCCAGGACGAAAGACCGATGCAAAGAAACCGCAGCTTGCTTTATCAGATGCACACTTGAATTAAGTCGAATTTAAGACACGCTATTCTTTGTGTACATGATGTTATGTTCCTGGCCGATTTTATTTGGAAATTTTAAATTTAGACTGTCCTTTTCTAATGAGGGCACCTACAAGACTTTTAATGCTATATTAATAAATGTATTTTTACCCTTGACATTTTGGATATTTCTGGACCCCCTTCACTTTTTCTGTCAGATTTAGCTTGATTTGCATTGTACATTGTTGAATTAATTAAACTTTAAGTAATGAAATGCAACTCAAATCTCTGAAACTTGGAAAAAAGAAAACACGAAGTAACGTGCAGATTGGAGGAAAGATCAGTGTTTCAGTTTCCCAAGCTAGAAAACTACATATTTTTCAGGTTTTATTTATTAATTTATTACCCCACTAAACAATCAATGGAGTAGCGATGTAACCGACCCCTCACAAGGCTGCCATGTTTAAATTTTCGGCCAGCCGTGTTGCATCATCTAGGCATAGTATCGCTATTATTTAACTTAGCTGATCATTAAAGAGTAGCGGTATTGGTCATCATTACAGCATAATTAAACCATACAGATGCTTACTTTAACATAAGTGACCATAAGTGCAAAACTAGGTAAATTTATCCTGTGGATTTATAGAAGGGGCTGAACCTGTGATTTTTTTTTCCCTGGAAGTGACGTCAACGCATTGGGCGGGGTTGTCCAGAGCAAGTAAACATGCAAATATATTCTATGGCTCGCAATTTAGATGAAATGGGTGTAAATTGTGAACTATTTGAACCAGTAGACTTGTGGAGACCACGAGATATCACATTCTATTGACTCTGAAATTATAGCAAGGCTACTTACTGGTAGTTGCCGTGTTGATGTCATGGTAAGATAAAATATCTTTTTGCTAATATTTTTAAACTCCAATTTCCTCCCAGAGTCCAAAGACATGCATGTTAGGCTTATTGGCAGTTCCAAATTGCCCCTAAGTGTGAGTGAATGGTTGTGTGTGTTGGACCTGCTATGGTCTGGTGAACTGTTCAGGGTGTACCACACCTTGGCCAAGTGTTGGCTGAGATGGGCTTCAGCCTCCCCTGGACTCCAGTAGGATCAAGAAGTTTGGCAAATAAATGAGTAATGTTATTAAAATGACATCCTCATAATTACTGTAGTGCCATTTTGGTTATTTTTTAAAAGTAGGTCTTTTGTACACTGATGGACTCTGCATTCCTGGAAAGCAAGTCATGACTAATACCAAAACCTCTATGTTAAAACCACACGTCTCTTACATCACCTCCTTTACTGAGCAATAACCTGGTTTGATTTTACAGTTGGCTCTGAATGTGCCACTCGCCCGACATTTTCCGTCTTCAGATAGAGGCAGTTTTTCAGGCATTTCAAAGAAATGAGATGTTATTCTGCCTTATCCAGTCCACCCACCCATACACCAAGCAAAAGCCAACCCACCCACATAAGTTGTTCATCATCAGCCCACTCTACACAGGTCCATCACTATGTCAATAAAAAATGGATCTATAGTGTTCCCCAGGGTTTAAAAATAAATTACATTTGATAACGTTCTCCCTGTGCATGCTTGGGTTTCCTCCAGGTACACGGTTTCCTCCCACAGCCCAAAGACATCCACATAAGGCTAATTGGCTGTTCCAAATTGTTCCTAGATGAGGGGTGAGTGTGAATGGTTGTGTATGTTGATCCTGTGATGGACCGGTAAGCTGTTCACGGGGGTACCCTATCTTCGCCCAGAGGCGGCTGAGGTAGGTTCCAGTACTCCTGTGCTCCTATTAGATGAGGAATGAATGACGTCTTCATTAAATATAATGATGGTCCATTTTCAATGATGGGTGAGGTACTGGGTGGGGCAAATGATGTACAGTGGTTAGTTCTTCGACATCCCATGATATTAGGTTGGCCATTGACCAATGGTGGATAGAATTTATGACACCATATTGGAAAGTCACTGGTATTTCGCTGGGATTGCACTGGGAGCAGGACAATTCAATTCAATTCTCTTGTCCGGCTATGACGCCAGGTCGGGTTTCTGTATCATCTGATCTGTGCATCCTCCTCCTCTAGGGCTAATAATGCTAATAGGGCTCTAATGCTTTCATGTCCTTTTTTAAACATGGACTTCCTCTTTGTCTGCTGCCCTTAACTTCCATCTGTTGTGTCCCTTTAACTTTGCTATGCTCATCCGTCCTTAAGAGTTGTCATCCTTGATTGTCCTGCTTTCACACTAATGTGTTCCACTCCAAGTTCTTGTCTTATTCCTTCATTTTTCTCCTTGTCCCTCAGTGTCACTCCTTTTAATCCTTCACAACATTCTCATTTCTATAATTCCTAGACTCCACAGAAAAATGGCTGTTTTTAGTTAAAAATTAAAATTATTCTTATCTATAAATCAAAACAATTAAGCACACCAAAATGAAACGAAATCCATGCTACTGCACAACCTGTTGCACCAAATTATGTTAAGAGTATTAATGTGATCACAACTTTTGAAGGTGTTCAATTCGCCATGTGAATTATGTCTGTCTCACACCAAGAAGATGGTCTGATCGAGGCTCGGTGGAAGTGTCTCTATGTGGAGTTTGTTCTCCTATGCTTTCTTGGCTTTCCTCCCATCAGTCCACAGACATGCACATGCACAAATTGCACCATGGTGTGAATGTGAATGGTTGTGTGTGTTGACCCTATGATGGACTAGCAAGCTGTTTATCGTGTATCTCATCTTCGCCCAGTCAGCTGATATAGGCTCCTCCCTCTGAGCAACCCTAATAGAATAAAGTGGTTCAGAAAATAATTGAATGACGTACATACCACCTTGTATCCATGGTAATGTTAAAACTAATACTGTCTTGATGCCACAGAATGTGCTTCTTCACATCTCACAGGAGGCGGTTTCTGACCCTGAGGAGCACTCATCTAGTATAAAAGGATATCTGTGAGTTAATCTACTTTTTAGGTGAAGCAAACGCTGGTTGCAGTACAGTGGACTGGATCAAGGCATGTGTTATGAAACCAATTACCTGGATCATTTTCCCAGTCTCACTACCTGACTTCAATAAATGTTCTTGTAGCAGAATGATGATAAATCCTCACAGTGGAGTTTATTATAATGTTATAACAGAAAAGAGATGACTGAATCTGGAATTGGAGGTTCTGTTAAGGACATAGGTGCACGTAGACACGTAGGTGTGATAGTAAAAATGGGTCCACAATCTTTTGGCCATATAGTTAAATAGTTCATATGATCTTCCTTGACTCCTCTGGCCCTTTTTTGTAAGGTTGAATTAATTTTTTCCCAGTTTCTTATCAGCGCCCACACCCAGAAATTGGCATTCCATCAATATTATTATTATTTTTTTCTAAAAACCACACTCAACCTCAGAAAACACCTCAGTCAGGGAAATAATGACACAGAGTTCAGTGTTAGATGGCGTGACTGACTGAGATTGGTTGAGTTCTGTTTGAAATATTTCTATTTTCTACAAATCTTTGGAACTGGAAGGTTGCTGTTCTGTGGTTAGATGTTCAGAATTTGAATTTAATACATGTTAAATATACAATATAGAGTGCATTGTATAGCTTCAATCACTTTACCTACATTTAGCTTTTAAAGCTTTTGGGCTTCGACATTCACCTCATTTCACTAATAAACAAAAAATATGCTGCATTTAGGTTTTCAAAAAGCTCTGATGTGGGAAACCGGGATTTTCTTTATGTCCGGCCTAATGTAAAAACGTAACTCAACTTTCTGAGGGAAAGATTTACATGCAAACACTTCCATAAAGCAATCCATAAATATTATGTGCTGATTTTGGATTTTATTTGTGTTAAAAGTTTCAGTGTAAAGGAACCGAATATAAATTCAATGAAGCAGATTTCTTTTTTCATTCTTTTTCCTGTGTCTCTCCACCAGACCATTAAGCTACCATCCAAGCATTACCCTGAATCACAGGTAGAGGGCAACATTTACTAAAGCGTACAGTAGACGGACTAACTTTATACTTAATGCAAATTAAATGGTAGCGTTTATGAACTTTATACTTATTTGAAATTAAATTAAATGCTAATTAAAAAATAATACATTAATGAAGAAATTTTAAGATTTTATAAGTACTGTAGTGTGAGTGTTATAACTAATGTTTTAAATGTTTTGGTATGGGCTTCATTGTGGTGTTGTGGTCAGCATGTCTGTCTCACAGCGAGAAGTTCCTGGGTTCGAGGTCCGGGATGTTGAGGGTGTTTCTGAGTGGAGTTTGTTCTCCCCTTGCTTGTGTGTGGTTTCCTCTGGTTTCCTCCCACATTCCAAAGACATGCATATTAGGCTAACTGGCTGTTCCAAGTTGCCCCTAGGTGTGAGAATACATGTGAATGGTTGTGTGTTTTGCCCTGTGATGGACTGGCGAGCTGTTCAGGGTGTACCCCGCCTTCGCCCAGCGTTGCCTGAGATAGTCACCAGCCTCCCCGCGACCCTAGTCGGATAAAGCAGTTCGAATGACTGAATGAGAAACAATTCTGTATGAAATAAGACCAAAAAAAAAGTTTTGTTCTTATATTTTCTGTGAGTCTTATGTTGTTATATAGTGACTCATTCATTCATTCCTTTTTGTGGCCTCTTAATCCTGATTAGGGTCGCGGGGAGGCTGGCACCCATCTCGGCCGACTCTGGGCTGGGGCACCCTGAACAGCTCACCAGGCCTTCACTGTACACAGTGACTTTCGTGGTTTATTAAAGTAGACTTATTGCTGTAGACCTTCTACAGTCTTCAGACATTTTGACAGGAACTGGAAGGATGAGTCATCCCTGCACTTTACTTTTTTTTACGGAACAGGATCACCAGTGTTGTGGTGCTACAGTGGGCGAATCGTTTTTCAGAAAGAATGAATTGCTGGAACATTATTCAAGATGGAACGTTTTCAATTAATTTGACACCAAACTAAACAAGATTTTTTGTGGTGTATTTTTCCAATTTCTGTGGTGATGCCCTCTGTTCCAGTGTCTGTCATATTGATTCAAGCATTGTCTACTCTGGATACTGTTTTTTTTTTTTTTTATTATTCCCAGATAGCAGACCAATAGGAGTATTTACTAATATTACTCATCAGTAGAGAACATTTTTTGGTAGAGAAATTATTTCTAATCATAGAATTCTCCTAGTTTTTCTTGTCTCAAATGTGTGTGTGTGTGTGTGTGTGTGTGTGTGTGTGTGTGTGTGTGTGTGTGTGTGTGTGTGTGGCCAATGGCAATGTTTTGACAAACTTATCACAGTATTCATTATCTCCATTATCTTGAACTGATGGGAAAATTGAACCTTTCCATAAAGTCTTCTCCAGCACATCCCAAAGATTTTCAATAGGGTTAAGGTCAGTACTCTGTGATCCTCTGTGGTTTATCGGTGAAAATTATTCCTCATGCTCCCTGAACCACTCTGTCACTTCTGTATGTGAGCTCTGGTTTTATATCTGCGCCATCAGGGAAGAACCAACCAACTGGAGCAACAATGCCATAGATATCACACGCTGTAATCAAGGATAAAGGACTTTTTTTGTCTGAGCAGTGTATCATGGAGTGACAAAAAATATAATGAATCTTGAAACACAACTTACTTGTGTCTAAATAATACTACGCCATGTTTTATTTCGTTTTTAAGTTTCCTTTACTGTCTTTACTGTCTGAATCGACTCCCATCAGAAATCAAGGAAGTACTGTACCGTGAAGAATCGATTCTTTGAATTGACTCCCATTACTTGAAATACCAAAACGGAAATGCACGGTGTGGAGTCGACTCTCGGAATCATCTCCCATGACTCAGAATCGGAAATTTCGAGACTCGGACATTTGCAGGGCGTGCGTCGCAAATATTCCAGTTAAATGCTCTGTGACAGGCAACAACATTTACGCATGCGCGAGCGGTGGCGCATGCGCATGGCACCCCCCATCATGTCCGTCCATCCTGGATGCTTTTTTTTATGAATGAGAGTGGGCGGAGCATGTTGTTTCGCAACTGTTCTGCGTTCTTGTAGCCGGCAGGGGGAGCGTTTCTGTATATAATGTTTTTTTCCACGCTGAAGCTAAAAAGCAGAAGCGACGAGGAGACAAGATCCAGATGTTGTTGGGAACTTTTTTTTTTAGTTTAATGTAAGATAGTGGGTGTTTCCGGTTTTCGTGTTTACGCGTCTCGCCTGTGGATCTAAAGACGCAGAAAGCGCGAGACGGAACGCTCGCGCGTTGTTAGCTTAGCAGAGACCAGCGGCGGGTTTTCGCACAGCAGGGTTTTAAGGTTTCGCAGAAATCAGAGGCTTAGCGCGCGTCGCGCGCGCGTGTGTGTATTAGTGTGTATGTATGTGTGTGTGTAGGTAGGTAGGTAGGTATGGCACAAAGGCTATCGCCTACAGTCCAGCGTCATGCAACTTGGACAAAATGCCAAGTTTGCTGTTAGTCGCGGGGCTCCAGCACTCCGCGCTCCTCCTCTGCCCTGGTTTCACCGAGCTGCTGCTGTCCTCATCAGGGGGTCGCTGAACACAAAAAACCCGCCCGTCCTTCCGACTCGCACTCCTCTTGATCAAATACTAGAATAATAATATACAGGAAGGGGCGCTTTTTTAGGAGATCACATTGATTATTAGTGCTGGAAAGGACCTGGAGGATGGCTGCCACTTTATCAGCAGAGGAAGAGCAGGTAAGCACTGTGAATAAAATCAAAATACAACAGACAGGAGGTCCCAGGTTTGGATCTAACAGGATGGCAGTATCCCTGTGTTCAGGCCCTCGAGCACAGAAATGCACGAGGATGAGGAGGATGATGATGAGAAGAAGGATGATGAGGGTGATGGTGAGGATGATGATGAGGAGGATGGTGATGATGAGGAGGATGATGAGGATGATACACAGTGCAGGATGTGAATTTCAGCTCAAACTCTTACTCCAGGAATGAGTCAAGCTTTCATTATATGTGTTATGTTGTAAAGTTATGTCCATACAACATGTTGTTGTTGTTATAATTATTATTAATATTTTGAGAAATCTCATCAATACCATCCTCTCCCTTCTCTTGTTCCAGTGTTAACTTTTAAACGTTTAAACTGTCTGTTTTACATTCAGATCCACTCTAAAAATAAAGCTTGAGCATTTCAACACAGATTTAGAAATTCAATTCAGTTTTTTTTGTTTAGCGCTTTTTATAGTTGACATTGTCACAAAGCAGCTTTACATAGTAAAATTAAATTAGGGAGGAATC
>JBCNYG010000007.1:1090075-1109789 GCA_039654305.1 Porochilus rendahli | reverse complement strand
GTGTGACTGAGGACCCTGCAATGGCCTGGCGAGCTGTCCGGGGTGTACCCCGCCCTTGCCCAGAGGCGGCGGAGATGGCCTCCTGAGCCTCTGCGCGACCCTAAATAAGATTAAGTATCTCAGAAAATAAATGAATAATACTGAAACAGAGTATGCATGTGTGTGAGAAAATACTTTGAGTTTATTAGACTTTTTTTCTTTACTTCTGTTCTTCTCAGACATGCGAGCAGAGGCAGGTGAGCCACTTTCAGTTTCTGAGCTGGCCCGATTATGGCGTTCCCTCCTCAGCGCTCTCTCTGCTCGACTTCCTGAGCACAGTGAAGAAGCAGCAAAAGAGGGCAGTGAAGGCTCTGGGCTCACAATGGAGAGGTCATCATCTGGGTCCCCCAATGGTCGTGCACTGCAGCGCAGGCATTGGCAGGACTGGTAAATATCCTGCTTACTAACTGCAGGTTGATACATCAAAAGAAATGAACGCAATGTGTAGTGTAAAGACATGCATTTAGATCGATAAATATTCTAACAAGTCATATTTTTTTGTAATTTTGTCATTGTACACCACCACTGTGGATTTGAATCGAAACAGTCAAGATGAGATTGAAGTGCAGACTTTCAGCTTTAATTTAAGGTTTTAACAAACATTAACCGTTTAGGAATTTTTACCATTTTTACACACTCCACCATTTTCACAGGCTCAAAGGTAATTGGGCAAATTAACATATAATCCTAAATATAAGCATCATTTCTAATACTTGGGTGTAAATTCACCTGAGGTCTGTAATCCAAGTGCATCGGTGTTTCCCCTAACCTGACGGACCCGGCAAAATTGTGTCACCCCGAAAGTTGAGAAAAAAAAAAAGTGAAAAAAAAAAACCTAAACCGACCAACCTTTCAGTTTTGTGATCAGTCAGATTTTTTTGTGTCGAGGTGCCTGCAAGCTGGTTGTTTTGTTTACATTTACATTGACCTATGGAGTCAGCCGCAGGCTTTTCGTATTTAGTAGAGACTTGCAGAATCAGCCAGTGAGAATGCGGCTCTTGAGTAAAGATTTATATACAAGGAAACTTTATTTAACATTAATCTTTACTTGAGAGTTGGACTGAGAAAATTGTTCACCTTTACAAATACAGAATAATTTGAAGTTTGGGTTTTTTTCTTAACCTATTTCCCATGTGCAGTGTGCGCATCGGCTTACTTCGAGACGCTTTTCCCTGCTTCCATGACCCTCATTTGTCCCCAGCAACTAGATCCGCCACTTCAGTGTGGATGTTTTTTTTTTCACGTCACCACTGGGTTTGCAGTCTTTTGATGCCTTTCCAGGCCTTTCCTGTATCCTCCTTCAGTTACTGCTTGGGTCATTATCCATTTGTATTGTGGAGTGCCTTCCTATGGGTTTTGCAGTGTGTGACTGAATCTGAGCAGAAAGTATAGTTCTATACACTTTTTTTTTTACTTCACTTTTTAATTTGTCTTCCTTTCATCACCGGCTACATCATCACACAGTTAACAGTGAGCCAATTTCACTTGCAGCCATGCATGCCCATGTCCACATTGTTTGATAGGTGATCTTGTATGCTGTGAACACTTTCTTTACTTTCCCTTCTGTTCCCATCGTTCTGGTACAAGTTCAGCTTTGCTTCATCTGTCCAATCAATCTTGGTTCAGAACTAAACAGGCGGTCTTGCAAAGTCTATCCTGACCTTTCTGTTCTTGAGTGGTACCAGTGGCTTGCATCTTGAGATAAACCCTCTGTGTTTGCATTCCTAAAGATCACTTGTAGACATAAGCCTACATCTCCAAGAGTGTTCGTTTACTTGTCTTCTCTGGACAGGTCACTCGGTGTTGCAGATTTTTTTTAGGAATATACCAAATTGTTGACATTGTCCTTTTGGCTTCATCAAACCGGGACCTCCAGCTCTTGTTGGAGCAATTCGCAGCTGAGTGTGAAGCGGCCGGGATGAGAATCAACACCTCCAAGTCTGAGGCCATGATTCTCAGCTAGAAAAGGGAGGAATGCACCCTCTAGGTCTGGAATGAGGTCCTGCCACAAGTAGAAGAGTTCAAGTATCTTGTGGTCTTGTTCATGAGTGAGGGAAGGATAGAACACGAGATTGACAGGTGGATCGGTGCAGCCTCTGACGTAAAGGGGAGCATGTACTGGAGCGTCATGGTGAAGAAGGAGCTGCGCAAAAAAGCAAAGCTCGTTGATTTAAGTTCCTGTCCTCACATACAGTCATGAGCTTTGGGTAGTGTCCGAAAGAACAAGATGGTGGCGGGGTTCTCCCTTAGAAAGAGGCTGAGTAGCTTGGCCATCCAGGAGGAGCTTGGAGTAGAACCACTGCCACGTTGAGAGGGAACCATTTGAGGTGGCTCAGGAACACCTCCTGAACACCTCCATGGTGTGGTGTTTCGGGAAGAGACCCAAAGTTCAACCCAGAACATGCTGGAGGGACTACGTCTCTTGTCTACTTTGGGAACTCCTCTGTGTGTCTACCCCCGCAACAGGAAGAGCTGAGGGAACTGGCTGGGGAGACAGACATCTGGACCTCACTTCCCCACGACCCAACCCCAGATCAAGTGTATGAGATGAGATTCCTCTGATACGTGTGTTTATTTTTTTCAGCCTAATGACAGCCTCTTTTGTTTTTTGCAACATGCATTGAGACTTCCCATAAACACGTGCCAAATTCAACACTTGGAATCAATTTCAGACTTTTTATCTGTTCAATATGTCATAAAATAATAAATAAATAAAACGGGCTATTACTGGCCATAAAACTGCTAATAAGTCATCTGTTCAATGACTTTTGAACCTCTGTATGTGGGGTGGGGGACTTGATGTAAAAATGTCATTATTAGTTTAATGCAATACTTTTGTTAAACCGCTTACATTAATGCTGAAAGCGTACAATTCAATCACATCTTGACTGCCTAATTTCAAGTCTATTGTGGTGGTCTATACAGATGTGTACATACAGGTATTGTCACTTTTGTCATCTAAACGGTCTTTCCATCTCCACTGTTTAGTAAATACAGTTTTCCCCATGTTGCCCGTTTTTTTTATTTAACTTTGTAATGGTTGTGTCAAACATTTACTATTTAATATCTGCATTCAACAAGAAGTTAAGGTCTAGCACAGGGGTGTCAAACTCATTTCTCTGAGGGCCACATCCCTAAATGTCGAGGTCGAGGGCCAAATATCACTCAACATCTATCAGAAAGAGCAACCATGAAATCTGCATGGCCATATTATTTGTTTACATATTTGTCCTATTTTCCTTTTTACTTTACTTTGTTGACAATGTTCAACAGTGACAAGCTAGCTTGCAATCTTTCCTGAGTCATGAATGGCTAGCTATTTACTTGGAATAGGTTGGCTCCACCTTGTGGATGGATGATGAATTACATTTCATGGTAATAGTTGATGCAAAGAAGGTACAAAGATCATACATTTTAAAAGCTCTCTCGGACCACATAAACTGATTTGCCGGTCCGGATTTGATGTTTGATGCCTGTGGTCTAGTAGCTTAGCAAACTTAGCAGACTATGGCTCTGCTGAATGGATTTTTGTTATAAGAATATATGTTGTACTGTAGGTCACCTTTGACAACCAGATTATCAGGACTTCACTGTTTCCATGGTGAGTCTAAAGGCAAAACCTTTAGAAAATGTAAAAATCCTGACTTGGTTTGTTCGTACCTAGTTAGGTGGTAACTGACGCTAAGTCCGTCTCGCCATGTCATGTTAAATGGTGGTAGACCCAGGATCATAAATCATGGTGTATATCTTTTCCAGCCCTGGTCCTGGAGGACCCCTTGTTCTGCACATCTTGGTGGTGTTCCTGCACCTAACTCCCATAATAAGTCAACTAATAAATCAATTAACAACTCTTATTGAGTAGAAGTGGATGTATTAGAGCAGGGAAAACATTTAAACGTGCAATACAAGGGGTCTTCCAGATCCCCTCAGGGTTGGATTAATGGATGTATGCATTATGTATAGATCATAACCTGGTGGCAAGTAATCATTTAGCAATGTTTTATTTTTTAGGTACATTTTGTGCTTTGGACATCTGTCTGTCCCAGCTGCAAGAAGTTGGGACGCTGAATGTGTACCAGACGGTGAGGCGCATGAGAACGCAGCGTGCCTTCAGCATCCAGACACCCGAACAGTACTATTTCTGCCACACTGCCATCCTTGAGCACGCTCAACGTAATGGACAAGCCACCTATAATCAGTGAGAAGCAGCGCTCCTCTGTGGCTCAGTTAGTAAAAAGGAATTGTTAAACTTTTGCCACGGACATGACCCTCGACGTGTTCACTCCAACTTCAAGCACAGTATTTTTGGATTCTTGTAAGATCACTGATGCGTTTAAAAAAAAAAAGTGTCACCGTCATAGCAATCATAGCCAATGCTGCTTTTTTCGAAGAGGCCTAAATTTCTGCTGGGTCCAGCTGAAGACTCGGTATCTTCATGTCTTGTAGCTATTTAGTAAGTCTGTATGAATCCCAGGTGTGCTTGAATGATCATACATTCTTCAGAACCAGTAAGCTGATTGTTCATAACATTTAGCAGTTTATAGACATTGTGTCCAAAATAAGCCTTTTAAAATAAAAAACATTAAGCTTTTTATTTTAGCAGAAAAGCTGCAGTTATTAATAAGAACAAAAACCTGCTTGAACGCAGATTATAATTGTGTAAAAACACCACCTATGAGTCAGTTCTGATGGTACAGAAGCACTCTGTATTTTCTTCATGGCTACAAATTCACACTGGTCTCAGCATGTAGGGTCTCTGTCATGTTAGTGCCCCACAGGCTAAAGTCTCTAGCTACGTTTACTCTATTTAACAATGCGTACATACCACAATTTACAAATCTACCGCTCCCCACAAATACCCATGAAAAACATATACCTCGTCGGAGTATTGTTGTGGCTTTTATATTTGCACCCAATACTCGTTTCACTGTCAATTGACATCGTCTATAGGAAACAATGGGCCTAGTGCATCAATCTTATCATACTCATCTGCTGCGCTGCGTAATCTTATTAGGGTCGCAGGGAGGCTGGAGCCTCTCTAAGGTCTCGAAGATGTGAATTTGATGGGAATTTAGTGGAAAAGAAAACTGGTTTGATATGAAAATGGAGAACATATCTCTGAATATATGTGATGTACCCAAATGATCATGAACAACAGGCACATGTAATGGGCAAACAATTACTGTATTTATTTCAAAGCAAGGTGTCTTGTCACCTGTTCACCCGAAGTCCCTCGCACACTGCTGCCAAACAGATTGTTGTTTTTTAACTTGGTTTCTTTTCCAAGTTTTTCCCTAATTTTGTCATAGCCAATTCCCACCTATCAGACAGCTCTTCCCTATCACATGACAGCTACCAACCAGGCAGGGCAAAGGTCACCATGTACTACTTCCAAGGCACATTTCAACCAACCACAATTTTTTGAACTGCTGTGCATGCACTGTTAGGAGCAGCGTAACCATTGATCTACATTATTGGATTGGCCACCTCCCACCTCCCTGGAAGTTGTAACCTATATTAGGCATAGGTGTAAGCAGTTTCCTTCTACAGTCCAAAAACATACACATTAGGCTACTTTACAAATTGCCCCTAGGTGTAAGTGTGTGCAAGTGATGACCCTGTGATGGCCTGGGAAGCTATTCGGCGTGTACCACACCATCGTCCACAGTCGGCTGCGATACGCTCCAGTCTCCCTACGACCCTACTAGCAAGATCAAGCGGTTTAGTGAATGAATAAATAAAAAGTTAATTTTTTATCAACACTTTTGTTTCATTTTGCATTCGGCCTTCTGCTGCCAGCAGAACAATAACAATCCCTGTATTATTTTGGGTATTAGTGTTGTTTGGTCATTTGGCATGCTGCTTCCTTCCTGTATAGGCCACACTATTGTTCTCAGTACTTTCTCCCCGTTTTGATGATCGACAGACATGTTTCACGTTCCTGCTAGATTTAATTTCAGATTATTTTCGCTCCATTAAGTCCTGATCCTGACCATCTCGTTACTTCCACCTGATCCGTCTTTGGTCCCTATACCAAGGCACTAATAGTGCACGATGAAAATGGGTCAAATATTACAGGCTGCAAATAATCACCTCAGAAACCAGCAAGGGAAAATAATCCTACCTTGCTGTATGTCCAATTATTAGAACACATCTTCTTCATAAATTCAATTATGTTAAAAAAAAAAAACGAAATAACCATTAGCGCCGTATGCGTCTACACCTGCTGTGTCATTTTTAAAGTCCCCTTCCTGGGTAAAAGTGTCAGCAACTTGAAACTTTCTGTGGCCTCTGTGTAAAACGTGTCCTACCTGCCATGCTGATCACAGGAAATTGAAATAAATGTGAAGGTTTTTATTATGTGACAGACAATTTACCTAAATACTGTGTTTTCAGCTGAAGGTCAGAATTTTTGGTATCATCATCTGATCCTAAGCTGTGTTTTTTAGCCTATTCACTTTTTTCCTTTTTTAAACAGTGAGGGAGAGTATTTGTTTTTTTCTTTACAAATTCCAATCAGCCAGCTTTGAGCTCTTCTGGGATTGGACAGCATATGTACTCCATATGTACTGTAATGTACTCCATATTCTACTGGAGCAGATAAGCCAAACAGTTGTTCATTTGCTGATACAAGCATGAAATTTGGCAGAAATACTTATTGTTGTACTTATTGAGAAAAAAGTGTTGGCCACTTGAAATTCCAATATGGCTGCCATTTTCCAAGATGGCCACCATATGACGCTTGTCATGGAAAAATGTCAACATATTGTTGTATAAATAACCAAAGTGCCGATGTTATTGAGATAAAGTTTGTGTTTATTTGCCATAGCATTACTGACTTGAAAACAGTTTCAGCCTTTCAGGAACCCAATCTGACAGCCATTGGACAAGATAATATGCAAAATATGCTAAGTTCCACTGTATTGCTACATATTTTTCCATAGAACTTCATTATGACTGTTTATAGTTGTTTCTTCATAGAAGTACTGAAAAAACATATGATAGGTATATTTACTATTATACTACTAAGTTAATATACTCAAATACTATGAAAATGTTAGCGTCGTTTTCCTTCTATCATTGTTTAACGTAGGCTTACCCACTGTGAGCAAAGATAGGTTTTTTCATATTATAAATAAAATAACTGTGGTTCTTTTTCCTAAATGCTGTAGGACTAGAAAAGATTAGAAATGCTTTGATTTAATTTTTTTTGTGGGTTCTGTGGGATTTTTGAGTTTTGTTGGTTTTTTGAAGGCCTTGATAAATGGAAAGCAGTTTATCACACGGAAAGAACCTACTATGCTTTGGAGGGTAAATGGGTTCTAGTGTTCTAGTTTCCTGAAGATGCCTGACAATTTCTGAGTTTTCTTTCTAGATGAACTGCCTTAACCCAGCTATTGAGCTTCATCTGCCTAGAGGAACTGGACAGAGATCAGCAGGGATTTTTTTTTTTTATGGCCGTTTTTTGGTGCACCGGTGGCCGTCTTGAAACAAATGGGGCCATAATGGATTTTTTGATGGCTAGCATTTTTTTTCCTTAAATAGTGACTTACAAAGCATATTCATACCATTCTCATGCTTGTATCATCAACTGAATGACTCTGGCTAAAATCACATGTAGCTGCTCCACTATACAGCTTCTTATTTTTTTCTTTAGGTTAGATGTGCTCGGTGATGTTAAAAAAAAAAAAAGAAAGAAAGCTTTTTGCTGTGTATTGTAAATGCTGTTGCTTATACTATCATCGTCAAGGTATTGCTTAGATGAAACATCTCGGTATAACCCTATGAAAGCACTTTCAGTCAGGTGTTCACTATGTGCATTCACTGTATCTGCAGCCATTGTGTAACAGTAGACGTGTGTAACACCACATCGTTATGTAGCTGATTTATGCAATATTTTATATCCTGTGGTGTGGAAATGCAGTTAGTTGTAAAATTATCAATGTGCAGAATTAGACAGTGGTTCTTGTTAATCATATGTTTATGTCCTTCACGGTTGTAACTCCGTGTATATATAATGTATATGACATGTTTCTTAATATCATGTATTTTGTTCTTGGGTATGTAAAACATTGCTACTCAATTCATATTGAATTTGCTTGTAGTGAAGCGTCTGTAAACACTTGTCTTGACGGACGCGTATGAACGTATAGAAATACAGAAGTTATTGAAACAATGGACAGAAAAAATAACCAACTTTATTTTTCTATTATACCCAACAAACTACTTCATTTGCAAATAGCTACTTATATTTTTCTCATCCTGTAACATGTTTGTTTGTATTTTTTTTTTGGTCATGTAATCAAAGTATATCAGTAATCTGTAGTGCCATGCTGTCTGCTTGTACAACACACATCGAACACTTGAATTTATGACCAAGTACAGTTGATTTTGAAGGAGTGAAACGTAATGTGTTTGTGAGGTTCTGTACCCTGTTCAGGGACAAAGTGGATGCCTGTAAAAAAAAAAGAATTCCAATTTAATGTTAAAAAGAAGAAGAAAAATTAAACAGATCATTTCAACATACTGAGCATTTGTGATTATTTATTTGTTTGGACTGTGGATTATTATTATAATTATTTTGTCTCTATCCCTTTGTTGGTGTGGCTGGTGGTGTAGTGGTTAGGGTGCAAGGCTCATGATTGAGAGGTTGCGGACCTGAATGAAATTGGAGAGCCTGAAAGAATATTAGAACTTGCAAGAAACCTTGGGATCTGCAGAAAACAAAAGAACCTCGAGAACATCCAGAGGATCTGGAGGAAACTGGTGAAACCTAGAGGAAGCCAGAAGACTAAAATAAATTAATGAATTTGAGGGGAAAAAACAGAGGCCATAACATAAGTATGTGGATCTTAACACCATCTGCAGACATACTTTTCCTAACAGTTAAATTAACCTGATTTACACACCAAAATAAATTAATGAATGTTTATATATATATATATAAGGGTGGACATTTTATATTATTTCATTTATTTTGGTATTTCAAATAACAAATAAATAAATGTGTGTTCAGTCATTTGTGATCAGTCATTTATTCTGTGCAAATCTGTGAACTAATCAGACTGAAGTCTCAGCTTTCTACTGTTTTATAATCACAAACAATAAGACAAGTTTGAAGACGAATAAGTGAACTCTCGTACTCTCGATGATTTGCCAAACCGCTTAATCCTATTAGGGTCACAGGGAGGTTGGTGCCCATCTCTTCCGACACTTGGCAATAGCGGGTTACACCCTGAACGACTCACCAGACCATTACAGGGCCAACGCACACACAAAACCATTCACGCTCACACCTAGGGGTAATCTGGAACAGACAATTAGCCTAATGTGCAGGACTGTGGGTGGAAACAAGAGTACCTGGAGGAAACCCACACAAGCTCAGCGAGAACATGCAAACTCCACTGGCATGCAAACTTGTTTGTTTTTTTATGACCTTGTAACCTTTGCAATTTTATCCACTGCAACCAGTCATGGATGCACTTCCATCATCACTGCTTCGGTCCTGTCAGGAATTTGGCGGCCCATATTCGAGTCGTGACTACGTCACATCATCTTGACCAATCAGGGGCCCGGGGGCGTGTCTAATGATTTTGTTACAAACACGAATCCGGAGTAAGAGGCTTCTTTTTCCCAGGTACGTAACAGCTGGGCGAGAAAAAAAAAAAAGAAAACGCGGATTAGACGTGATTTATACCGCGTGTAACGGAGAGAAGTGACCTGAAAGCGTCCACACGGCGTCTCTCTGATCGAACTGTTTTCGGCGAAATAAATTAAGCAGCGAAGACATGAAGGTGGCTGATCAAGCCTCTGCCAAACACACGCGCGCGCGCAAGACTGAGGGAAAATGTCGGGTTTGTTTTTCTGTCGGTTTGTACTGAACCAGGGGGGTTACTGTGTCCTGGAAACCTCCTCCGCCTTTTATTTTGAACTGTTCAGTCCGTGCGGTGGGAGAGAGAGTTAACGGGGGGATGAATGAGGAGGAGGAGGAGGGAGTTTTGTTGTGGCGAGTCGGTTACACGGTTTCCTCTTTAAGTTCACGGACCAAACTTGGAAAAAAAACTGTCACTCCAGCCAACGTTGTTCGTTTTGGAATCAGATTTGCTAACAGAAGGAGGAAACACACGTCTCGAGTCCATTGTTCAGAAGTGTCGTGTCGTTTACGAACGAGTCGGCTTGTTGAGCCGGATCTTACATGTGAACGCTGAGAGCAGGCGTGATTTCAGTGAACCGTTCGGGCATCGAAAGAGTCGACTCTTTGTGCATGAGCTGAACCCAATAATATGACTCATTAAAACGAGTCGGAATTCCCATTACTATTGTTCGGTGGGACCGTGCAGTAAACCCGCGTGTATTTTGTCTTAAAGGGTGAAATGAACAGAGGTTTTTATAACAAGTCGACACAAATACGTTTTCTCTAGAGCGACGCGTCCTTTTGTCTGCGCGCGCGTATATTTCTGATTGTTTCCTGGAACGATTCGTTGTTGTTTTCATTCCTCGCCGTCATTGTCGGGCTTTCGGTGATTTTGTGTTGGACACGACCGTTTCTCTCGAGGTAAAACTCGACTGGCTTACGTATTTTACCCCCTGAATGTTCAAAATGTCGTCGTCTCTTTAGCTGAAAGACTACGGCTCGAGCCCGTGTTATTCTTCCTCACTCAGTCAGAAGAACCAGCCGAGAAGGAATCCCGGGCAAGTTCTTAACTCCGCCTCTCGTGGGTGGGGCAACAGTTTAATTTCGCCGTTCCGCCTTTTAGGGGCGGGTTGCCCTGTGATTGGTCAAAGTTGAAAAAAAGAAATAAGTGGGCGGGCGCTCTCGCATTTCTCCTCCATGTAAAAAGACGTAGGCAGTGTTTAAAACATAGTTGAGAAAGAGACCTGTGTGAAAATGAGTCCAGGAAGTTTTATCACTATCTATAAACAAAAGACACAAATCTAGTGTCGTAGCAAGTGCAATCATTATGTTTACAAAAAAGTGGTTTGGAAACCTAGCAACCAGATAAACAGCCAAAAGTCACGTGCACATTGCTTCAAATAAACCTCTTCATCTGCACTTACAACCATTATAGTCTTGTTTTAAATACGAATAATTTTAATACGAAAGAAACCTTGTTTTTAAACTTTGTGTGTGTGAGAGAGAGAGGCTGAATTGCGGGCGGGTGGGTGATGTTAACCTGTGCGGGCAGCTATTCATGCGAGTGACGTTTGAACCGTCCAATGACAACGATCCTTTAGCCCCTTCTACCAATCCGGGGCCAATTGCGATTTCTGAGGGCGTGTTCTATCGAAGAAGCCACGCCCTCTCCACAAAGAACCCAACTGGGGTTGTTTTCAGAAGAGATTTTTCTCCCGGATTGTTTATTTACCGTCTCGTGTTATTCATATTTTAAACAGTCAACCGGTTTAACCGTTTTATGAAGAATGGTGTATTTGGACCACACACGCGCGGTGTTTTAGTATCGAAGGAGTTTTAAGTTGATTTGGGGGGTTTTGTGTGAAGCCCAGCAACTCGATTAGCTTTAGCAACTGCGCGAGGAGGTGAGTGTGAACTGTTTAATCTCCGGTTTATTCACTGGAATCTTAGTAACGGCTCTTTTCACTGGAGGTTAATGCTCTGTGAGTGTGTATGTGTGTGTGTAAGAGAGAGAGATTGCGATTGCGCGCGAGTCTGTTCAAGACGCTAGCTCGGTTTCGTCGCGTGCGTCTAAACTGTAATTTGCCCAAACAACATAACACCAGGTTGCTTCCTGTACGCTGTATGTGTGTGTATATCCATAAACCCCACGAGCTAGTCTGTGTGCACCTACTCCTGTCTCTCTCTCGCGCGCGCGCGCGTGTTGGAGTTATTAGCTCGTGTGCTAAAGCTCGTGTAGCGTCGCCTGTTCGGGGTTTGAAGGTTTGTTGGTGTGTTTTAGTGTCTGGTTGGAGCAGTGTGACAGTCACAGGCCTTTAGGCGCAGGGAGAAGGGGCGGATAACACACACACAACATTACAGCACACTGAACTAATGTAGTGAATTAGGAATGACGTCACGCCTGTGTTTTGGTTGTTCAGCTTATACACATCCAGCAAATGATCCTGGGGTCAAGCTTAAACTCAAGTTACAAGTTGGTCTAAAGGAGGAGGTGTGTGTGTGAGCAGCACAATGGCGTAATGCTCAGCTCTGCAGCATGGCTCCTCTCAGTAAAGACAAGGGCATAAAACTCCATCCTGAGGTTCTTCCCTCTCACACACTCCTTTACCTTTAACATAATCATCCTCAGGATGTGATGGGCTAGAAGTGTGTGTGCGCGCGCACACGCGCGTCAGAGTTTGAGAGCCACGGACACCCTGCAGGAGACTGAAACTACAAAGAGGACACACACATTCTCAGCTTTCTCTGTGAGGGTCATGATCAGACTCCACGTTAGAATCATTTTACCCACTGCACCAGTCAGAGTGCAAGGATTCAGAGCTTTACCCTGATTTTATAAAGCGCCGTCCAACCATGAAACATAAATATGCCAGGAAATAGAGCGAGTGAGAACGCCAATGGTTTGTCCAGACCGGTGATCTCGCTTTGAAACGTGCTCAGTTATACTGGAAGTGGTGACTTGCTCCGGGTCATGGTCATGTACCGCGTCAAATTTCTGTTCTTTTCCCCAAAATCACCCCAGCAAGTCGGCAGGGATCGGATCTCGTGTCACACGTGAAGGATAAAACTCGAGTCTTGATTCGAATCAGGAACCTTATAAAGGCTTGGCACTGCGGGTTCTTGCCGAGTTCCTGATTCTGAGTAGACGCAGTGTTTGTCAGGTTTGTTGAAGAAAATTGCACCTCGGGCGACACGAGTAGGTGGTGGGATTCTGAGGAACAGCGTCCAGGTGCATGGAATCACCGCGACGCGTAAACGCTCTGTGTTAAAGGGATTTGGTACCACAGAAGTCCGCGAGGAACCGGGGATTGTTCTGGAGCAGGAGACTGTAGACGCCGTTCGCACCATTGCATTAATGCTCATCCTGTGTGTCCTGATGAATCCATAAATTTGGTGCAGGTGTGAACAGCACCCAATTTATCTTGGTTTTCAGGCAGAATTGACCGGCGACTCTTGTCTCATGTTTCAGATGTTTTTATCATGTGGTCTTGTAAGCATCTGCTGTTAGAGCGTGACCTTCAGGCCATTAGTACAAAAGTAGAGAGCTCCCCCCAGGGTCCACAGTTGACACCCGCTACTCTCCACTGATGTGAGTAAAAATCTCGGTTGGTAAATAAAATTAATGAGGTCCGTCTGCATCGTTGGGTTGCTTCGATAGGCCTCACTGCAGCCGTTTATTACTACACCACAGAAGTTGATTGGTCAGTTGAAACAACCCTTTGAGAGACCCTGTCTCATGTGTTCAGCACGACACCCAAACAGTCCAGCGATCAAATTACAGGTGGTTCAGCTGCATCTTCCCTTTCTCCACTTTTATGGCTGAAGTGACCTTGAGCAAGGCACCTAACTTCCAGCTGCTCTCCAGGCGCTCCAATGTGTGTGGAAGCCCACTGCTCCGAGTGTGTGTGTGTGTTTGCTCACTGTTTACATGTGTGTGCTCGCTTTGGATGGGTTAAATGCAAAGGCGATAATTTCCCTTGCGTGATTAATACAGTATTGCAAAAAAAAAATGGTGTTTGCTATCAGTTGGCACCGGCCCGTCAGAACATATAGTATTTTCAATATATTCAAATATTGTCCTCAAAATAGAGTATCACCGTCTCGCTGTGGTGTTTCACCTTTAGCAACCTTTCTGAACCGCCTTCAACCTCATTACAGCTGATTCACAATTGTTTTGCTAAACTGCCATCTTTCTTCGTTGCTCTGTGGGACATATTGTGCTTCGTTCCTGCTCACACTACTGCAGTTAGGCATTCACATCCCTCATGATCTCAGAATGAGGGTTGAGTGATCCTCTGAGATCCATGATGCTCCTGTCTGCTTAATGTTTGTGAGCACGAAAGGAAATGCGCCTGTGGCATGAACCAGGAGCCGCCTGCTTGATTGCATCCTAGTCCTAGATGGAAAATACCCAGCCGCTCCAAGACTGTTCAGAAATCACCCTTAATGGTCCTCCATCACCATCGCTAAACTAATGGATACATTCAGCTCCATCATCTCATCTTCAGGTTCCACAGTCCGTGAAATAGCTGAAAAAGCACTCAGTTTTGCTGTGAAGTTCTCCAGAACTGAGCTGAAGGCAGCGTATGGCATCTGGCCAAGTTAGAGCATGAACTACCGGACTGTTTAGAGTACGTGTGATTATAGAGGAACGTCTTCAGCTCCGACCATGAAAGGCGTTTTCAGTTTTTTTAAAGATAATGCAAATGTTTTTTGCCTTCAGATGTGTACCTGTTTTTTTGACCGGTTTATTTTTGCATGTTTGGAGTTGTTCACATGCATTGCCCTCTGTAAAGGATGCCGCACTCTCAACTGAGCCGTTCTCTCTAAAACTTCATACAGGGTTTTTTTAATGACCAGACTACACGCCTGGACCTTTTAAAAACTGGGGTGATTACATTTTCGGTGGCGAAGTGGTTAGCACAGTCGCCTCACAGCAAAAAGGTCCTGGGTTTGATTCCCGGGCTCAGGTGTTTCTGTGAGGAGATTGCATGTTCTTCCCACGCGAGGGTTTCAAAGTCCAAAGACTTGCTCAGCAGGCTATTTGGTTGTTCCACATTGCCCCTAGGTGTGAAAGTGAGAGTGAATGTTTCTGTGTGTGTGTGTGTGTTGGCCCTGTGATGGCCTGGCAAACTGTCTGGGGTGTACCCCGTCCTCGACCAGAGTCAGCTTAGATGGGCGCCAGCCTCCCGCTGATCCTAATTAGGATTAAGCGGCTTAGAAAATGAATGGATGAATGTTAAAGGATAGCAATTCCTGTCGTCCTGATCTCCAGTTAGGGGGCAGACCTATGGCTGGTTGATCTGTCCATGTAATATTGTGATCATGATATAGTTTTCTGTGATCTTGCAGACGCTAGTGATCTAAAAAAAATTACTATTAATACGTACTAACTGCTGAGATGCCCATTTAGTAGAGAACTTTTAATATTTTTGCGTGTAAGTTACATATACAAGTTTTAAAAAACGATTTTATTTTCTAATGAAATTATGTAAAGAAAAAAGAGAATTAACAGTAAAAGATGTTTTGGAAAAACAGTGACTGGAGCCTGGATATTTGCAGTCAATAAATTTGGAAATGTCTCTTATCCATAAACTGCTTGATTCTTGGCTCGATTGACCCCACACTCATAATGAGTGCTATTCACCTTCCCTTCTGTGAGTAATTCTTGATTATTCTATCTGTAACCACCGGATATGAGCGGTCATGCATTCTGATTGGCTAATTTACAATTAGGATGTCACTGCATTTTGCGTTAGTGGCTCTGTTACTACAGAAAAATGGCGGTGCTGCCAGCTAATTACCAAGACTAGCCGGCCCAGCTTTTCTCATTTTATACTTATTCTACAAAAAGCAAAAAAAAAAGGTATTTGGTCGTTAATTTTTTTTCTCCCAAGAATTAGACGCTGAACCCACTCACCATCAACCCCACCCACCCCCAAACATGACTTTATCAGCCTGTTCTGAGGAACATTCGTAAGCGGTGCACATTTTCACATTAAAATATGAGCCAGCCAAGCATGCACGGGCTGCGAAATGGAAATGATCTAAAATGGGTTTAAAATTTGAATAAAATAATAAAAATGCTGAGTGTGATGGAATGAAACAGGTATTCCACTCACTCGAATCAGACACGATGCCTCATGGGCAGATGTTTCATGGATTAAATGTTAATTATCCCAAGTGGATAATTCTTAACTTGAAACATCTGACAAGCTCGTGGTTTGTCACCGTCGCTGATTCTGAAATTTTAGAAAATCAGCAGGTGTGTTAATCGTATAAATCCCATTTTAGTTTGTTTTTCTTGTTTTACATTTGCTATATTTTAAAACTCACTCTATTAAACTGATATAAAAATAGGATCTAACACATTTGACTGATTTTTAGCTTTAATAATTAAAATAGATTTTTTTTCTGATAAAAGTATTGTCCTAAAATAATCAAATGCAATTTCCTCTTTAATTCTGTGGCAGTGTGATCCAGAATAACTCTTACACCCATCATAGTTAAAAAAAAAAAACACAGGGGTCATTAAAATATTTCTCTCCAGTGCACTGTTATCTAATTTCTTTAAGGAAAATATTCACTTTTGTTAATAAAATATATTTTTGGGAAAATGTGACTCGGATATGTTTATTGTTGCTTCATGAGACCTGCCAGAGACTAGTCCGTTGGTTTGTTTTTGGTAGGATTGTTGATTTTGTCCTGCCACCCACAGGTCTTCGAGCCCTCCCGAGTATGAGTTCAGAATGAAGCGGCGTTTGGACGATCAGGATGCGGGCTTTGCGACACAGCAACGCAGGCTCCCTGGAGGCACGGAGAGCTTCCAGCACAGGGTTCTGGCACCAGCCCCTGCGGTGTACGACAGTGTGACTGACAACGTGCAGCCCACCTCTGGCATCCAGTACCCTGTTCCTCAGAGCTACCAGGTACACACACAACAGTCACCCAGTCATACACAGCATTCCCAATGACTGTTTCCCACAATATTCCCAGGAACTCACCTGCACACAGGATGGATGCATGCAGGATTCCCAATCACTCTAATCCACCCAGCATTTCCAGTCACCCAGTTTCACACAACATTCCCAGTCATGCAGTTTCACACGACATTCCCAACACTCAGTTGTATTCAGGAGTCCCAATTACCCTGATACACACGTCATTTCCATTCACTCCCTCATATGCGGCATCTCCCAGTCACTTCGTGGCATGCGGCATCCCCCAGTCGCGCCACCACACGTGGCACCCCTGGTCGCGCCATGGCGTGAGGCACCCCCGGACACACCGTGGCATGCGGCACCCCCCAGTCACGCCGTCGCATGCTTCATTTCTTGTCCCTCAGTCACGTACAACATTCTTAATCCCTCAATTATGCATAGAATTCTTAATCTTTCAATTACATGCAGCTTTCCCAATCTCTGTTACGCACAGTATTCCCAGTCATGCAGTTACATGCAATATTCAAATCCAGCAGTTATGTACAAGATTCCTAAATTCTCAGTTATAAGTGAGGTTCCCAATCACTGCTCAAGATTCCAAATCTATTGCATCTCCAGTCACCCAGTTGCGTGCATCACTTGGTTCAATGCAGGATTCCCAGTCCTTCAAGGTATGCGCAAGGTTCCCAATCCCTTCTGTTACATACAGCATTCCCATTCAGTCACTTACACGCAGCAGTCACAAACACTCTTTCCTCCTCAACTTTTTATAAACTACATCTTTATGTTCTGTGTGCTGCACTGCAGTACTTCTTTAAATTCTTGTGTAGCGAAGTTCCCCTGATAAACAGTGCAATGTTTCATTTTTAATTTAAAACTTGATTTCATGTTGTAGAATAAAGAGATTCACGGCTTTATCTGTTCGGCAGCATGGATCAGGGAAGATAAGATTTATAAAAGAAAGATGTTTTCTTCTCTCGGCTCTGATGTCAGATGCAGGTTATTAAAATTCTGTACAGTGGTTACAAAGGAAACTGGCTATAAAATATATTCTTTAAGCTGCAGACGTCATGTTTTTCCCAAAGATATTTAATTGTCCTATCTAACAGACAGAGAGACCTTAGGATGAGAATTGTTCCGAAAAATGTCCAGTAGTGTATAATGCTAGATTATTACGGGTACCTCTTTTATGACCTTTACTTATTACTGGTGTGTCTTGTGACTTAAGCTTACTACTGGTGTGCTGTGATGGTCTGTGTAGGTTCCTGCTGTGGCTCAGAGCTCTGGAGGTCATGGGCACGCTCCAAACCCCGCTGCTCACGGCAGCTCCCACCACCACAGTCCTGCTGTACAGCCACACGGCCCTGCACTGGTCCAGAGTCACAGTCACCCACCCAACCCCACTGCCCCTGTACCCGGCCAGCAGCAGTTTCAGAGACTCAAGGTAAACCCACAAGTAGAGATTCGATTAAGTCACCATGAGTATACGCTATACGGCCAATTGTATGTGAACGCCTGCCTGTCGCACCTGTATTTGGGCCTTCGCATTACAACTTCTGTTTCTGTGAACTAAGAGACCCAAATGTCTTCCAGCTCACAATAATCTTGAGGTTCATGAAGGCTTGGCTTGAGCTGGAAGAGCCCCAGTGGCCCTTTCTGACTGAGTAGGCAAATCGTTACATCTATACTTTCTCTAAACCTTGCTTTGCGCAATCTGGCCATAATGAACATGTGCCCACCATCTTTACTTCATGTAGTGTAACTATTGCAAAGTAAAGCCTGCACAATAGGATGTCTACAGAGCTAGCGTTGCTCACACCTCAGCTCGAATTAAACAGCAGCATGGTTTATTATTAACAATACAAAATGAATGACAGCACCGACAGCAGAACCAGTGGAACAGTGAAGGTGTGGGGCAATCGGTGTTCCCTGTGGTGATTGTCTTCATCATATATAACGACTGGAAATACCTTGCTCTCCTGATCATTTTAAGCCATAAGCCAGAGTTCCTCGTAGCTGAAGACCCCTACTTTTCAGCTCACCATGGTTGTACAGCCCGCACCAATCCAAAATCAGACCAATTTGCTGTGATGTCATCAACAAGGCCTGCAAAGTTGCAGCCCAGTGGGTGGTTTTTTTTTTGTTTGTTTTCCCCCTGCACCATTCTGCAGGACTCCAGGATGATGGATATCTGCTGTGGTACAGCCTGAAGGATATAGGACTTTTAAAATGCAGATCCTATTATTTTGTGTCTAAATCAGATGATGTACCTCTTGTTTCATTTTTCCAGAAACATGAGGCTTATTTGTGTCCTCATGACATAATGCCGTTTAAAAATAAACTTGTTCTGTCACAAACATTTCCTTGAAAAAAAATTACAACAAAGTATTTGAAACTTTTGAATAGAATCTATATAAATAAAAAAAGTTATTAAAGGGAACCTGTGGTAATTTAGTGTTATTAGCTCTCTCAAACGATCATGTATGACATCAGAAGTTCCTTTAAACAACACCAGTCTTGCCCCTTGTCAAAGTGTGTTACAACTGTAATCATGTTCACAGACATGTTGCCTTTCTGATTGGCTGTTCCGGCCTGGTAGTGACGTAACCTCACTGCATTGGCTGCATTATCGCCCAGTGCTGAGCTGCACAAACAACAAGCACAGAAATCACGGAAAACATGTCTTTTTGTTCCTGGACTAAATGATGACAGGAATGCCGAGTTGCCAAAACGTCAGCTGCATAAACTATTTTGGGTTTACCATCTCGCTCATCTCTGGCAGCATTGTCTTCCTCTGAGTCACTAGAATGTGACGCCTCACTGTCTCCACAAGAGACTCCTCCCTCTCTGGTTCAATTAGGGCGCCATTTACACCTCTTTCCTTCAAATTGCTGCAATAGTTGCTTCTTGAACACTTTTTTAGTCACCTAAAATGTTGCTCGCTGAATATTTCTGGTTGTTTAGGTGCACTGGACCACCCCGCCCTGCATGTTTCACTGCCTGGGAAAACCTGCAGGCTAACCTGCAGTATAGACGCCGCTATAAAATCACCCAGTTTCATGCTTTTTATGAACATTTATGGTAAATGAAGTGTCTGTAT
>JBCNYG010000007.1:1065059-1075619 GCA_039654305.1 Porochilus rendahli | reverse complement strand
GATAAAAAAACGTGTTCAAGAAGAAACTATGGCTCACAATTTAAAGCAAATGGGTGTAAATGGGGACCTATTTGAACCAGAGAGGATTTGAAACAGGGTCTTGTGGAGACAGTGAGACCTCACACCGTAGTGATTCCGAGGAACGTGAATGCTACCAGAGATGCCAGAGAAAACAGGACAACATATCGGTTAGCATGTCCAGCTCATTGCAAGAAAGTCCTGGGCTTTTGTGTAAAGTTTGCATTTCCCTGTGTTTTTGGAGAAGTTTGTTCTCCCTGTGCTTGCATTGGTTTCCTCCTGCTACTCTGGTTTCCAATTTTTAATTGTCAACCAAATATTACAAATCAAACTGAACGAAAAATTGAGTGAGTCCTTAAACGCACAGTTGTGTATTCAGTGTAGAATAGAAATGCTTTGAAGTATTATATGGGATATTTCTGTCATTGCTGACTTTTCATTTTCACTATTTAGTCTTTATAGGCTTATTAAAATGTCTGTAAATATCTGTTGATGTAACCTTTATCTATAGTTTATGTACAATAAAAAACTTTTCTCCAACAAATCAAAACCTTGTAACTTGCAACAAAATGCTGTGCTTTTAATCAGCGATTTAACGAGTACTGGTATTGTGCATCCTTAAAGCATAATTTGTGCGTATGTAATGTAAATGACTATTAAAACACACACCTGGGTGATTTTATTCCGTGGATTACTAGCAGTGGCTCAACCAGTGGTTAGCAGGTTTTTCCCCCGAAAGTGACGCGAACACATTGGGTGGGGTTGTCCAGCACAAGTAAACAAGCAGATCTATTTATTTGTTCACGAAGCCACTATAGCTAGTAATTTGGCGGAAATTGGTGTAAATGGGTAGTCTTGTGGAGACAGTGAGTTCACACGTACTGTTGACTCCGAGGATGAAAACACTGCCAGAGATGAGTGTTACAGTAAATCCAAAATGGCATATGCAGCTACGGTTTTGCCAACTCGGCTTTCCTGTCATCAGTTGGTTTACGAACAAAAATAAATGTTTCCCATGATTTCTGCACTTGTTGTGTTGCATCGGGTCAGGGATGCAGCCCAGCCAATCCAACGGGTTCACGTCACTGCCAGGCTGGAACAACCAATCAGAAAGGCAACATGTGAGAAAGGATAATGCTTTTCATAAAGTTTCATAACACTCACACGTACTTTAAAATCGGGCAAGGACTGATGTTGCCAGAAGTAACCACTGATGTCCTGCGTGATCATTTTAAATAGCTAGTAACACTAATTCACCACAGGTTCCCTTTAAACCATGAAAATATTTAAAGCTTTGGTTTTGATGCAGCAATTAATAAATATTACAAAGATAATGATCTTGATTTGTTGTTTATGAAGCGTCAGGAACAAGCTTCTGAGGAAAACGGGACACTGGCGAGCGGCCCTCACCTCACCTTCACCTACGAGGACCGGCAGATCTTGGAGGACGCTGCTGCCCTGATCATCCACCATGTCAAGAGGCAGACCAGCATCCAGAAAGAGGACAAGTACAAGATCAAGCAGATAATCCAGCACTTCATCCCAGACCTGCTCTTCTCTCAGCGAGGTGCTCTGTCAGACGCCGAGGAAGAGGAGGAGGACGAAGAGGACGCCGAGCTCGAGGAAGGAGGCCCCAAGAAGCACAACGGTATAACCGGGAGTCCCAGCAAATCCAAGCTCCTGTTCACCAACACGCCGGCCCAGAAACTACGCTCGTGTGATGACGCCTACAACCTGTTCTTCGTCAACAACAACTGGTACATCTTCCTGCGGCTGCACCAGACGTTGTGTGCACGCCTCTTGCGCCTGTATACCCAAGCTGAGCGGCAGATTGAGGAGGAGCTGAAGGAGCGTGACTGGGAGAGGGAGGTGCTCGGGCTAAAGCGGGACAAAAACGACAACCCCGCCATCCAGCTTCGGCTCAAGGAGCCTAGTGAGTAGATTTGGATTAAGTGATACCTTGTACAAAACAGTGTTTTTTATTTATATGTGATGGTCGGATTGTGTGTAAGGGTTTTAAGTTGGACACTCAGTTAGTCTCAGTAACATGTTGACTCGCTTGTCTCATTCACTGTCTCTGTCTTCCAGTGGACATAGATGTCGAAGACTACTACTCCGCCTTCCTGGAGATGGTGCGCAATTTACTGGACGGGAACATGGAGGCATCTCAGTATGAGGACTCTCTGAGGGAGATGTTCACCATCCACGCCTACGTTGCCTTCACTATGGACAAACTCATCCAGAGCATCGTGAGGCAGGTCTGTACTCCCTCCTGTCTCAATCCTGCACTTGTAGCCAGATCTTGTGTAGCCAAGGACATGGGATTGGAGTCATGAGAAATAAGTCATATGATATATGATAACAGTCATATGATATCAACCAGGAAGTGATCATTCCTGATAAAAGGGGGATATATGTTCAGACATGGCAACCCAGGTTGTTTTATAACTCTCCAGCAGTTACAACACACACCACCCGACACAAAACCAAATCAGTAATAACCAAGAGTGGGTGGTTCCTTACCTTACATTTCCTCTTCGGTTTATTTGGCCCTACGATTTTCTTGGGCAAATTTAAGCCCTCTTTCCTGGGTTACCACCTTGTCACAGTGAAGGAGTTTAGTGAAGGAGTCCATGTGACCCCCTAGACCTACGCCCCACGCCGGGTAGGTTGAAAGGTAGGGGCCAGACGAACCCCTCCAGATTGGGGGTTGGGTATGAGATTTTCAACCTTACCACATAAAAACGTCACTGTATGCACCTGTGACAGACCCAGCGAGCCGACATCCACTCGAGATCAACACAGAAATTTGAACGGACAACTGGCAGGCTAACTTATTTTACCAGGCGTTTGGGCGAGTGGTGAGAAAAAGGTTTTATTAATCTGCAATCATTTAAAAAAGTTTGTTGAGGTTTTGGAACATTTCAGAAGAAGCTGTTTATATTTTAAATTTGGAGCGGGTCCCCCCTTTACTGTACATTTAACAGCCAAACAAATGCACCCATCTCCTTTCAGTCCTGCCTTCAGAAGCTCCGCCCCAAAATCCATGAGCATGCAGTGCCTGGGTAACAGCACTAACAAGCAATACCCCACATGTGACAAGGGGAAGTTATATACAGGTCGCTGATTGGCTGGAATAGTGTTGTGTGGCTGAGACATTTTGCTTGTTTCACCTCTACAGTGTAAAGACCGGGCACAGAACGTACACCAAGGCCTCTGTAAAGAGATACTCACGGAATTTACCACAAAGGTTATGGGATTATAAGTAGTGTCATTGTCTGCAGTTAAAGCCAGGTTTAAACCTGAAACTTTTACTTCTGGATTTTTGTGTAGCGCTTTTGATAATAGACTTTGTCACAGAGCAGCTTTACAGAAGTACAGAAATTCCAGATTTACATTTTAAATGTGTAAGTAAAGGAAACGGTGGTGAGGCAGAAGTCCACGGAAACAAGATGAGGAGGAAACCTGGAGAGGACCCAGACTCAATCTATTCGACACTGGGTAGTACCAGTATAAATAATTTCCCTTCTACTTGATGGCCCAATAAAACCTCCCACATGTCAAAGGTCCACAAGGGAGAAAATGGTTAAAGATAATAAATTGTTATTTCCACTCATGACACTTAATTTACCATTATTATATATTATTATCATGCCGTATTTATTCATCACTATTTAAAGATGATCCTCCTCCAGACGGTTGTCGTCATTGTTTCTACAGGATTGGAGGTGATTTCTGAGGCCTGCCAGGGCGGGTCATGTTGGGTTTGACAGCGGCGATGTCCTGCTGAATAGCATCCTGGTGAATGTGGCAAATTTTGGGTTTCATCAGGGATCATAGAAGGTTGTTAAACATTTTTAGGGTTTTTTTTTGGGTTGCATACAGTTTTTCTTATCTTCCTTTATTATTTTTCCACAAACAGTTGTAACTTGACTTAAGCCTTTTGTTACTCCAATGTGGAGCATAGGCCACAGACAATTCCTCTCCAACTCACTCTGTTCCTGGCTTGGTGTAAAGTTTTCCAGGTGTAGCTTCTGTCAGACATTTCTTTCTCCAGCTTTCTACGCCAGGTTAGTCTGGGTCGTCCACTTTTTCTCTTTCCCTGAGGCGTCCATCTAAGGGCTTGGCAAGTGATGTTACTGTTGCCTTTCCTTAATGTATGCCATAGCCATTTGTTTAGAAAAAATGTAAATAACGAAATTAAAATTAAATCCCTAAAATCGGAGCGAAGTAACTCGGTTAAGAATGCTGAAAAACAGTTGCCGGCATGCGATTCAAAAAACAGGAACTGACGTCACAGAGTGTCACACCAATCAGACCAATTCACTGCTGCATATCACACTTACTAATCTAAGGGTCAGTGATTCTCTTTAACATTTTATTTTTACCTTTGGAACGTGGGCAGTTTTTAGACAATGTATAACCCCGTGCTGAAGAGTCATGAGTCGAGAGGATCGAGTGATTTCTGAGTTCATTATTGTTTTAACTTGGTTATCAGCAGTTTAATGATGGAGACCAGAGTGTAAAACTATTCATAGCGATTGCAGTCCTGACCCCTGAATTCCAAAGAGGACATAGATCTGCGTCACGTTCTGGCAGTTGAGCTGATCACATCCGCTTCGGACAATGCTTGCGATTCCTCCGGACAGAGTGTGTTTTAAAATCTCTCTGCTCCACGCAGCTAAAAATATGGACCTAGATTATTTCTGACAGAAACCGCCTGGGCACCACATGGTTGCACCTTCTTCTTCCTCTCCTTTGTCATCTGTCAAGTACGAGAAGAAATGCTAGTGTTCTCCTCCTGCTATTAAGTAGTATCAAAGAGAGAAGTAAATAAAAATAATATCTTCATCCTCGTCTCTTTGGTCCATGTAGCTCCTTAAAGGAAACCTGTGGTGTTTTAGTGTTGTTAGCTCTTTAAAACAGTAGGTTTTAACACCTAGAACACCAGTGGATCCTTCGGTAACATCAGTCCTTAACCCTTATAAAAGTACGTGCAAGTGCTGCGCCACCCAGTTTTATGTTTTTTATAGTCATTTATGTGAAAATAAGAATCTGTATCGCCTAAGTGTATTGCACACTATACTGTAAGGATGACCAGTACTGCTACTCTTAAACTGGACTTAACTGAGGCTTATTCACAGATAATAATAACTACAAAATAGTGAAAAGAAACTATTGAACTACCAAACACAAAAATTAAGGATAACGAGTAAATCATGTACACAAAGCGCCCTGCTTCTGAAACGCTCCTGGTGACTGCAGAACTGCAGAAACATCTGGATAAACTTGTGAATTCATGAGAAAGTCTGATAATAAACTAGAAGAAATGAAGCCTTTCTGTGTTGCTGAGCATATTGTTCAACAACAGAAGTAGAGCTGTGTAGAAATAGGGAAATGCAACCGATACTGGCAAAAAAAAAATGCCTGATTGGTATGACAGTGTGCCCAGTGTATGCAGCGATCCAGTACCACATGATTAAACATTGATATTACATGAAATAAGCTATTGCCGTGAAGAACACTAATTTTCAGTTGTAACTTCGCCTAGCCACAGTTAGCGTAATAATAATGTTTGCAGTTTAGAAATGTTTTCCCAGCAGTAAAACAGCAATCTGTATGTTATGCACCAGTGTTGCCAAATTCAACACCAGAAATGTTCCACTTCATTTAAAGACCGAACCGGCAGTTAAATAAAGCTGATGAGTCTTGTTTTTCTCTGTCCAGCTGCAGCATATAGTGAGCGATGAGATCTGCGTCCAGGTTACGGATCTGTATCTGTCCGATAGCAGCAGCAGTGCCACGGGGGGATCACTTTCCACACAGGGCACAAGATCCACCCCTGAGTCGACCTACCAGCGCAAAGCCGAGCAACTCATGGCTGACGAGAACTGCTTTAAGGTGAACGCCCGGCTCTCTGCACTCCTCTTACTTTTTAAGGTAGTGTGATGGTGGAGGAAATGTGACTGCTGCCTCGGCGAGTACAGCAATCAAGGGGCCCAAGCACTTTTGGTGTTACTGAGGAAAACCAAAAATGTAAAAACAAATCCTTAATATAGATATAGAGATAGTGCCTTCCAAGCTGTTCTCTTGATTTGCAGATGAACTTGAACTCTATTTACCTTGCACATCTGGCCGCAACAGCAGTTTGTAAAGCTGTTTCTGACCCGAGTGTTTCTGTCCCAGTGCCAATCTTTAATATTTATTACAGGATCTGATATCAGATCATTATGAATGAATGAATAGATCACCCACCAGCTGTAGTAATTTGAGGGAGATGTTTATTAGTGCTCATTTTCTACACCGCTTCTGTTGTAGCTGATGTTCATTAAGAGTCGAGGAAACGTACAACTGATGATCGAGCTGCTGGATACGGAAGAGGAGATCTCTGATGAGCAAGGGGATTCGGAGGTGAGGTGCAGTCTCTCTTACATGGTCAACTGATGGAAAATAACACTTGTCATATTTTGTTCATGCGTGCGTATGCTGAAACGTCAGTAACGGTGTAATGATCATTCTTTTCATACTGTGTGGTTTTATTCTCTTGTCTAGCGCTGGTCTGATTATGTGGACCGGTATCTTAGTGCTGATGTGACGTCTCCAGAACTCCGAGAACATCTGGCGCAGAAGCCTGTTTTTCTTCCCAGGTATTATTCATTGCTGTTCTGAATTTCACCTTTTCTCAGATATGTGACCCGCACCAGCATAATACGGATTAAGTCGCAAGGTCGTGTTTTGAGTAAGAGCCAAAGTAATTTGGAAACAGCATACCTGGACGAAAACACAACCTTCTAAGCTTAATCTTCGACAAGACCAAGTGCTGTTACCTAGGCACTGCATGCTCATGGATTTTGGGGCGGAGCTTCTGAAGGCAGGACTGAAAGGAGATGGGTGCATTTGTTTGGCTGTTAAATGTACAAGACCAAGTTCAAATATCCATTAACACAATCTGTCCACTAAATTACTGTCCAACTTGTTTTAAAACAATAGAAAAATCCACTTATTTTACAGATTTTCAGTCTGAATTTCCTTATTATCTATATTTATATATACTTATATATCTATATCTGACAAATTTCCTACTTAATCCGTAATATGCTGGAGCGGGTCACATATAACAGTTAATGTCTTCTGTCCAATATGTAACGGAAATGCATTTCTCTCTAGAAATCTGCGGCGAATCCGGAAGTGTCAGCGTGGACGGGAACAACAGGGGAAGGATGCAAAAGATGGTGGAAAGAAGGATAACGCTGAGAACATGAAGATGGAGTGCATGTTCAAGCTCAACTCCTACAAGATGGTTTACGTGTTCAAGTCGGAGGATTACATGTACAGGCGCACAGCACTGTTGCGAGCTCATCAGGTAACGCCTTGGTGTATAATATTCTATTTCCTTTTTCCATAGAGAAAGGCTATACTGGGTGTTTTAGCTGAGGTATATCTGCTGTGCTCCCTGTGCAGTAGTCTTCTCTGACCAATCAGATTCAAGAATGTGAGCATGTTTGGTATCACATTGACACACACTTGTTTTTGCACAGAATATTTGTGACCGAAAATTATTACAGTGAATTTATAGGCCCCGCCTTCTCCCAGTGTCAGCTGAGATTAAGATTAGGACCCTAATTAGAATTAAGCGGAAAATGAATTAATGAATGAACTGATAGGCTGTTATTATGAGCTCATTTGCATGTTTTTTTTATGTCAGTACTTCTTCAGTCTTAACACAGTGTGGGTGTGTTGGTCCACAGTCACATGAGCACGTAAGCACAAGGCTGCACCAGCGCTTCCATGCCTGGCTGGACGGCTGGCTGAAAGAGCACGTGAGCCGGGACATGGCGGCCGACACCTCCAAGTGGCTGATGGGAGAAGGGCGCGATGGTCTTATACCCTGCACTACGCGCTGTGACCCAGAGATTCTTCACTTCAGGAACATCAAAAAGTACCGCGTGAAATACAGCAGCAGCAGCAGCAGCTATAAAACACCGTGAAGCATTTTGGCAAAAGCATGTTAGACGGTTATCAGGGGAGGTTTAGCAAGCAGTGAAGGGAATGGATTTGGCAGCAACTTTCTAAGGGCGACATAATGGCGCTCAAAAGCTCTCGTGTCAGACAGAAGTGGCGGCTGATTATCATCTCAACCCTTTTTTTATTTTTTATTTTTTTAAATAAACCCAAGTTCCTATCTGTGCCAAACTATGAGAAGAAAACACTCTTTCTATCAACGTGTATGACGTTTAGTCCAGAGCTAATCTAAAACAGAGTTTGCAGTTCTGCAGAGGGTTCCCGAACAGCGGAGAAATGTGAGCGCGCAGCTGGCCAGGTGTTAATGTATTACTGTAAGCACAGGATTTATTCTCTGTCTCGAAATGCACATGCAGTTGAACTTGGCAATGGGAAAAACTCCAGACTCGGATTTCGCTTGGGATAAGTGCACTTAACTGTGAATCCACAAAGAGAATATAGGTATGTAGTTCTCCGGCCAAAAGTGTAGAATTCCGTCAGCACCGTCATTAAAATCGCCTCGGATCATTTCCTTATCGTAATGGCAAGGATCGAAGGATGGAGAACTCCATGAATTGTGATGTTTCTCCTCCTTTTTAGTTCAAAGCAGGAAAAGTTTAAAAAAATTTAGAAGAGAGCTGCGCAGCGAGGCGTTCAGTACAGGAAGGGAGGAATGAGTGAAGTTTGAGGCGAATGAGACGTGAGCCATTTTTGTCTGGCTGTTAACCTTAAAAAGTTGCTGGCAAAGCCCAAAGCCAATACACCAGCTAGAGCACACACACACACACACACACACACACAGGAATATTTACCCCAGGCGCTCCACAGACACACAAAAGTTCCCTATTTGTAAATAACTTGTATATATATTGCCAAACCTTTTTTTTATGAAAGAGATTGTTGTTGTTCTCGTAAAACTTTACGTGGAATTTCAGTGGAATTTTGGAAAAGCGACAGACAAAAAGAAACCGGACGAGTTTATTACTGTTTTTACCAAAGGGAGTTAATAATAATGCTAGTTGTTTTCTTTTTGCTTTCTTTTTCTCTCCTTTTGTTGTTTGTGTTTACTCCTCTACTTTCCTTCCCCCAAACACACACACACACACACACACACACACACACACATTTTTTGTCCTTTTTAATAGTAAAGAATTGTTAATTTTGTAAAAGTAGAAATGTATCCAGGTTCTTGTTTTTGAAACGTTTTTATATGAAAATGGGGGGGAACAAAACAAAAAATATTTTAATTTTTTTGGACGTTGACATTTGGGCTCCTTTCAGCACATGTTAATAATCACTGCCTGTTTGGATATGCATCCGTGTCTCTAGTCTGAACACTGAGGTAGCGGAGCGGTCAAGCTCTCACCGTCCACGGTCACCGAGAGGCTTCGCCAACGTAACGCTGTGTGACACAATGCACCACGTTCGTTATGCGAGGTCTTCTTTTTCACCCTGGATAGATTTCTGCTGGATATGAATTATTTATATATGTGTATGTGTGTGTGTGTGTATGTGTGTGTATATATATACACACACACACGCTTACACAAACATACATACATAAAAATATATAAATGTATACATTTTAAAAATGAAAGTCACAAAAGCATGTCTTTTTCTGTGGATCATTATAGCCCCTTTATTTCGATATTATTTAAGATAATAATAAATGGACATTTGTAGCAGATCTTTGCCTTTCTGTGAGTTGAGGGGGGAGGGACTGTTTGCTTGACGGCAGCCGTGTAGTACTGGGCTACAGCCCAGAAGAGGGAGCCAGATATTAGTTTTTATGAATTATACTGAGTGTAAAATATCCATCACTGTTTGTACAGTTGAGATCTCCTGTCTGTGTTTTTAAAGTAGACAGAATATGCTCTTTTCAGGTCCCGTTTTCTCCGTCTGTCTCTGGTTATTTTTTTTTTGTACTTTACATTTCTGCGAAAACCACAGCAGCTGTGCCAAAATGAAAATGACCAACATAAACACCTAATTGCAATGTTTATCTAAGACTTAAAATGTTCACAGTTCTGAGTATTAGGAATTTCAGTTCACAGGAACTAAGAGACCCAAACCTTGTTCCATCATGACAACACCCCGGTACACAAAGCGAGCTCCACGAAGACCCGATGTGCTGCGGTTGGTCTAGGAGTGCCCTGCACAGAGCCCTGATCTCCACACTTCTGAACACCTTCTGGAACTGTTCTGAAACATTGACCACACCCCGAAAGTCAATGTCTGACTCACTACTTCTTTTGTACTTGAATGAACTCATGACCTCATAGCCACCACCCAAAATCTAGTGGAAAGCCTCTCTAGATAGTAGAGCTGTTTAGAGCTGAGAATCAGCTGAGCTCAATTTGTGATTTGGTGGGGGTGTTATTTGGAATAATCTTCGGGAAACCACTCCGACCATCTCGAATTATCAGTTTTCAAGTCTCCGCCCACGATTTTGAATCATACCATTTTAAGTGTTTGATTTCAGTTTGGGTTGGTATTTTATATATATATATATATATATTTATATATATATATATATATATA
>JBCNYG010000007.1:1052353-1064959 GCA_039654305.1 Porochilus rendahli | reverse complement strand
TGGCCATAGGATCTCGTCTCTGCTTTTTGCAGATGACATTGTCCTTTTGGCTTCATCGAGCCAGGACCTTCAGCTCTTGCTGGAGCAATTTGCACCTGAGTGTGAGGTGACCAGGATGAGAATCAGCACCTGAAGTCTGAGGCCATGGTTCTCAGCCGGAAAAGGGTGGAATGCCCCCTCTGGGTCTGGAATGAGGTCCTGCCCCGAGTATCTCGGTGTCTTGATCATGAGTGATGAAAGGATAGAGCGGCAGATCGACAGGCGGATCAGTGTGGCCTCTGCTGTAAATCAGAGCTTGTATCAGTCCGTCGTGGGGAAAAGGGAGCTAAGCCGAAAGGCAAAGCTCTCAATTTACCAGTCGATCTATGTTCCAACCGTCACCTATGGTCAAGAGCTTTGGGTAGTGACTTTGCAGGGTGGCAGTGCTCTCCCTCAGAGATAGGGTGAGAAGCCTTCCAGGAGGAACTTGGAGTAGAACCGCTGCTCCTCCACATTGAGAGGAGCCAGTTGAGGTGGCTCAGGCATCTGAGTAGAATGCCTCCCGAATGCCTATCTGGTGTGGTGTTTCGGGATGTTCAACCAGGAAGAGACCCCAGAATACGTTGGAGGGACTTTGCCTCTCAGCTGGTCTGGGAATGCCTTGGTGTCCCCACGAAAGAGCTGGAGGAAGTGGCTGGGGAGAGGGACATGTGGACCTCACTGCTTAGACCGCTGCCCCCGCGACCCAACCCCGGATCAAGAGGAAGAAGATGATGATGATGATGATGATGGTGAAGAACATCCAAATGGGGCAGCATGATGGTGCAGTGGTTAGTACATTCGCTTCATAGGAAGAAGGTCCTGGGTTTGATTCCCGGGCTCGGGGCATTTCTGTGTGGTGTTTGCATGTTCTCCCTGTGCTAGCGCAGGTTTTTTCTGGGTACTCTGGTTTCCTCCCACAGTACAAAAACATGCACAGTAGGCTAATTGGTGGTTCGAAATCACCCGTATGTGTGAGTGTGTGTGTGAATGGTTGTGTGTGTTGGCCCTGCAATGGCCTGGTGAGGTGTTTAGGGTTTACCCTGCCTTCGCCCAGAGTTGGCTGAGATGGGCACCAGACTCCCTGCGACGCTAATTAGGATTAAGCGGCTTAGAGAATGAATGAACATCCAAACGACAAACATATTATAATGAGTATAAAGAGACTTGAGAGACCTTTTTGGCTGGAGTCAATATCTGTACCCAGAATGGACCTGTGCAAGTAATATTTGACATTTAACTTTAAAAACTTTTTAACTTTAAAGTTTAACTTTAAAAAAATAAATAAAGCGACAGAACAATTGGAAAACCTGTGCACACTGAGCCAATGAGAAGTCAGATTCAAAAAATATTTAAACATCTTTCAGATGACCTCACAATATCAGTTATAGAAACAACCAACTAAAACCAGGTTTTGAATTCAAATTTTACAGTTAATCTGAAAATTGACCAATCAGATTCAAGATTCTAGCAGCCCTACATTTGAGTGTTTGAGTGTGTATTAGGAAAAAAAGGGGGTTGCTTTTGGAGCAGTAAAAATTGCTGTCTTTTTTTAACAAGTCAGCATGACTCAGACGCTTGCTGTGGTGAGCACTCGACCTGACAGGTGCACTGGGAGACAAATCCTGCCGCGAGAGCTAATTAGAGAGCGGTGGTGCTGCTGCATTGAGGCTCAAAATCCACCTGCTTGACTAGGCTTTGCTCTCCTAATCAGCACACAACGCTGGGCTGCTCTCACCAATTTTCCCCTCAGAGCTGAGCTTTAGGCATTATGGATGATTTGAAGCAGGATGATACTAGGTGGACAATTACAGTGACACTTGTCTGTGGGGCAGCCTGGGAAAACCTGTTGCTGTGACTGTATTTCTGGCAAAAAGAACAGAAAATATGCTTTTATTTATTTATTTATTTATTTATTTTTAAATCAAAAATACGCTTTGGGGAATTTTACAGTTGAAGCCAACATTTTATGTACACCTAAAAATATTCTAACAATTTAGCAGATTTAATGCTACCATACGTTTTTTTTTTAGAGACAAATAAGGTGCCTTCTTTGTTCAGTGACAGTGCACACAATCTGATTGGTCAACATGTGGTCAATAAATTGCATATCCAGACCAAAGTGTGTCTATCCGTTAACTTAGCCGTTAGCTTGCTGCACTGTGAGCTATGGGCTTAAGCAGTTTACAGAGAGGCATTTGGTGTTTTCATGACGAGAAAAGCCATACAGGAAATGTCCTGGGGGACAGTGTTGTGTATGAACACATCCATATTTTTTTTTTTGTGAGTGCTGAACTGAACAGCTCTTTCCAAATAATGATTATGGACTTGAACTGTGTTTACTCTGGCGATAATAACAAGTTTGTCTGCTTACCTTTTACGTCACTGTTTTACAGCATATTGCTTGACGTCTGCAGTCGGCTTGTTTGAGTCCGTTTTATAAACAAACAAGTGAAGACGAAGAAACCACTGTGACATGACTTGACTTGTCCAAGAAAAAAAATACTTGGGACTTACTTGAGACTCGAATGTTAAGACTTGAGACTTACTTGTGATTTGATCCTATCTTTGGTTCAGGGTGCACCTCACCCAGAGTGATGCAGCAATTCTTGGAACAGCCAGGAATTGAAGAAGAGTTATGTTCATGTATCTGGAATGAAGGAACTGACAGGACCCTTAGTCATTAGTAGTGACCCCTCCCTGTCAGAATATTTTGAAAATCAGCCTGAGAAAAACTTGGTAAATAAAATAAGCCTAGGGTTATTAATGTAATGCTTTGCATTGTATGCAGTAAAATCCAAGCTATGATGATGACAGATCATTTTTAAGAATTATATCTGACCTTAAAATGAAGGATGATAATTAACAATTTGTAGAAAAAGTGGCATGCAAATGTAATCAATAAATAGCAGTTGCCTTTAAGTAATCAGTGGAACTGGACAGGAATGTTTTTTCCCCCCAACTTCCAGATGAACATTTCTTGTGTTTGACTGAAAACCTGTCACCTTCAGATCTCTATATAAAAAAGATAAAAATTTTACAATGTGAGGTTTTCCCAGGCTGCCACGTAGCTATGATTCAAAAAGTCAGCGTTCTGCGGTTACTGTCTTTTCCTTTCAAAGCACTCAAGTCTACAGCCAGGAAAAAGTGACTGGGCTGTTCTCAGCCCTCAGTCTTGACACAAGAATAAAAGCCTACTGGAGAAGATCATGTACCACATTCTGAGGTCCTTATTCTGAGATCCTTCTAACTTCAATATATGGATTCTCTCCAAACCCTCGCATGTCAGCTCACAAATCAGATTCTCCCAACCCCAGGATGGAACAGTGTAATGCCCTGATCTGTGCCTATTTGGCACTTGATGGTGCCCCTGAAAAGCCCTCATGTCTATAAAGGCAGCGTGATGTGTACAGAGTAGCTGACAGAAGGCCCAGTGTTTCAGTCTGCCCCTCTGATTGCCTACTGCTGCGCCAAGACAATGACTTAATTCAGCCGAGTCGCAGAGCATTAGAGTCCGAGCTCATCAGTGGGACAGGAGGTGCACGTGGGAGGGCTATTGGGATGCAGCCGGGGGGAAACTGATTCTTTCAACGGCGATCAGGTCAGAAAGCATGGCAACGGCGCTGCAGCCTAATGGGAACGTCTACCGTGTCGCCGTGCCCAGGGCTGTGAAGTGAACACGTTGAAAGGACAGCCTTTTAGTTCCCTGTAAGATGGATTCGCTGTCTGTGCTCAGTATTTTGTTGCTGACAGTGATGCAGGTGCACGGGTTTCTAACTGAGATCAAGCAGACAAAGCCGAGTTGTTCTATAGTCTATAGTGAGAACGTGCAGTTTACTACAACCCCTGGCAAAAAGTATGGAATCACCACTCTTGGAAGACGTTCATTCAGTTGTTTAATTGTGTACAAAAAAAAACAATCACAGACATGCAACAAATTAACTGTGAAGATTAACTGTTTGCCAATGGTTAAATCCAGGTCTCAGAATTCACGCTGTTATAAAAGCCAACAACAGTTGAATTGACTACAATTTTCTTTCTTTTTCACGTTTGTAAGTGAACCAGGAGATTGGAATGTTAAATGAAGATAGTTTTGTGACATGACTGTGATGTTTTTTCTACACAATTAACCAATTGAATGAGCATCTTCCTAGAGTGGTGATTCCATACTTTTGCCAGGGGTTGTAATACACATTTCTTCAGCAGGTAGACAGTAAAATTTAAGATTTAAGTTAGTAATGTGATCTATTACGTGCCTTTTCAGTACTGCTCTGTGCTCATCTGTTACCTCGTCCATTCAGGAAGTATTGGTTCACATTTTCTCCATGATGAAATTTGAAGATACTCCAAGACCTGGAATGCATGCTGACACACACTTGCCGTCTAAGACCAAAAATCATTCCCTTCTTCGCACTCAAATTTGAAGTTTGGCATTTCCTTTTGTTAAGGTCTGTAGTTATCTTGTGGCTTTATGTCCCAGTGTGGTACAGATGAAGATCGCATACGTGGTCTCTAAGCCATACATTTTACAGACTTTGGCACTGTGATGATGGCCACCCAAGTGTTCCTATTTCAAAAATGTTGTGGCTCATGGTTGGAAACTTAAAGGTCAAAGCCAGAAGAAGGAAGAGTAATAGAGCAGAGTAGCAGCAATTCAACGGAGTGCACCAAGAATAAAAAACTCGTTTGGATTTTTCTATTCAGAGTAATAGCGGCCCCCTCCTTAAATTGCTACCTTATCATGGTGGAGGGATTTGCATATCCTAATGATCCTGGGAGCCATGTTGTCGGGAGCATTATGCCCCTGGTAGGGTAACCCAAGGCAAACAGGTCCTAGGTGAAGGTCCAGACTAAGGGTTGTTCATTTACATTTACAGCATTTGGCAGACACTGTTATCCAGAGCGACTTAAAATAATAATTTTTATACAACTGAGCATTTGAGGGTTAAGGGCCTTGCTCAAGGACTCAACAGTGGTGATAGTGGGGATTCAACCATTGAAATTTGGCTCACTAACCCATCACCTTAACCACCAAGTCACCATGATCAGAAGATCTCCATGAGCATAACCACCCTTCTCGAGAGGGGCTGGACTTTGTTTTATTCTGGAGTTGCTCATGCAGAGAGGCAGCAAGCCAGTGTGGGCATCCATGTTGCTCCCTGTCTAGGTGCCCACGTGTTTGGATTCTCTCCGGTTGACGAAAGGGTAGCCTCCCTCTGCCTACAGGTGGCGAGACAGGTCCTGACTGTTGTTTGTGTTTATGCACCAAATAACAGTTCAGAATACTCACCCTTTTTGGAGTTCCTAGGGAGTGTGCAAGAAAGCACTCCCTCTGGGGACTCTCTCATTGTCCTGGGAGAATTCAACACCCATGTGGGCAATGACAATATGACCTGGAAGGGTGTGATTGGAATTGTGTTTCATTGTTGGACTTCTCTGCTCTTCACAGTTTGTCCATCACAATCACCATGTTCTAAGATAAGGGGGTCCATATGTGCACATGGCACCAGGACTCCCTAGGCTGCAGTTCGATGATCGACTTTGTAGTCGTATCATTGGACTTGCGGCCGCATGTTATGGACATTCAGGTGAAAAGTGGAGCTTAGCTGTCAACCGATCACCACATGGTGGTGAGCTGGTTCAGATGGCGGGGAAGGCTGCCCTCCAGATCTGGGATACCTAAGCATGTAGTTAGGGTCTCCTGGGAACGTTTGGCGGAGTCTCCCGTCAGAAGGGCCTTTAACTTCCACCTCCTGCAGAGCTACAACAACATCCCAATGCAGGCCAGAGACATAAAGTCCGAATGGGCCATGTTCCGTGTCTCCATTTTGAAGCAGCACCCCAGAGCTGTGGCCAGAAGGTCATCGGTGCCTGTCGTGCGGGCAACCTCTGAACCAGGTGGTGGACAAAGGTCCTCTTGGCCTGTGGGACTCTCGAGGCAGCGGACGGGTAGATTGGCAATGGTCAACTGATGCTGAATGTGTTGAATTGACCCAAGGTTTGAACAAGTATGTGAGTGGGTGTGTGTACGGTGCTCTGAGGTGAACAGATGTCCCATCCAGTGTGTCCCCATTTCACACCCAACGTTCACAGTCCAGGGCAACTTCAGGGTGTCGTTCCTGATCCTAGATTTACAGGATTACCATCACCCTCTTCAGATTCTGTGTGTAGAAAGATAGAAACAAGTTAGTATTTAATGAGTGAGTGTGGAGTATGGAATTAGTCTTGTTTTATGCTCAGGTACCCTGTAAAAATCAGTAATGAGGTCATTTATCTAATTCCATCTGTGCCAGCTTTAGTTCATGTGAGCTTTGATAGAGTAAGGAATAATTATGTACCACTTCACAGCTGCCTCATCTTTCTCTCAGACTCCATCTGAGTCCTGTAGCCTGAAGCATCAGCAGAGACCTAAGCTGATGATTTGCTGCAGTGCTGCATGAGGGACGCTGGTGGCTGAAACATGACAGAATTTCCAGCGTTTTAGTAAGAGCACGCTAGTCCTCGAGGTGCTGATGATGACAGTGTTTTCGGTATACTGAGATTTTGGAAAAATTTTAGAGAACACAATAAATATATTTCACGTAAGTCCGTGAAACAAACTTGTTAGGCTTTTGTTAGAAGGTTAAACACTGGCTGGAAGTTTTGTTTAAGTAAAATCTAATTAAAATTTGAAATGAAAAAAAAAAAACCCATTATGTCCACTGACATGTACCATGAATAACAGTGTACTACAAGAAGTAATACTAGTATACTACTTTATTTATCCATTCTGTGTGTGACTTTTAAACGACCATGTGGTCTTGTGGGTGGGTTCCTGGTTTACAGTGGTAAGTACCTACAAAAGGTAGTCCGAGGAAGGACAACCAGTGAACGTCCGAAGTGTGATGGCTGCTCAAGGCTCATTTATGTATTTGGGTAGTGAAGGCTAGTACATCTGTTTGGATATGAACAGAAATGTTACTGTAGCACAGACTGCTGAAACAGTTCATGTTGGATGAGATAGAAGACAGTCGGAGCACACAGTGCATTGCAGGTTGCAACGTATGAGACCAGTCACGTGGTTTTCATGTTACGGCCGGTTGGAGTGTAGATTAGGGCTGAGTTTGATTAGGTATGAGCTTGTTTTCCTATTATTCTATACATAATGAACAGCATGTGCCCATTCCTAACCAGATGGCTACTTTGCCTCAAAACAAGATTTATTCCGGTTTGCTCTCATGATCCAAAGACATGCACATTGGACTAATTGGCGGTTCTGATCTGTCCCTAGAGTTGATGTGGAGAGGCACCAATCAAGCTATACTACACTCTATGCTATACTACACTATACTGCACTCTCTCTGGTGAGGAGAAAGATGACTGTGGTCCTAATTATCACTACCGCTCAAGAATGAATGAATGAAATGAACGAAAAGAGGATGTGTGAGAGAGAGAGAAAAAATGTGGTGAAGGAAGAACTGTTTATATACATTATCTAGCCTGTCATGGACATATTCCACTGCATAGTAAACTTTAAATGATATTCCAATGCACATTTCTGTGGTACAAGAGTAACAAAACAGTTGGGAATCTTATTTTGGGTAAATAATTAGATACCGGTAAGTATGGTAGCGTACTGATGAGCACATCTGCCTCACAGCTTGGACTCACAAGTCCTGGTGAGTGTGAGTGGTTGTGTGCGTGTCTTTGCTCTGTGATGACCTGGCGAACTGTTCAGGGTATACCCTGCCCTCACCCAGAGTCAGCTGTGATAGGCACCAGCCTCCACTCTACCTCGTTTAGGATTAAGCGGCTTAGAAAACGAGTAAATTAGTAAATAGTTCAACATCTCTGACATTAAAATCTTGAAATAAAATACACAATGCAGACACTTCAGATCATGGTTTTCTGTTTTATTCCTGTTTGCACAGCTGAATAAAGACTACACAAAGGAACTGCATAGACATTTATCACAGAACTGCAGTTAGGACACAAGTGGATGTGCACAACGGGCCAGTTGAGAGAAGCTTGAGATGAGTGAATGTCAAAAGGCTGTTGCTTGGAGCATAATTTGGACTTTTGGGGTGTAAGAGCTCGTCATGGTGCTTTATGAGTTGCCGATGAAATCTGCAGCATCATTCCCGCACGTAAATCCGTGTGCACACCACATCGTCTGCTCCAAACGTCTGGGAAAAAAAACAAAGTCAGTTGATTAAATGAAATCCCAAAAAGTCATTACATCTGATTATTGTCAAAAAAAATGACATTTTTTTGGCAGAGTGCCATCTCAGACATCAGCGAATGTTCAGCAGCTGCTTAGTCACATGATGAAGAAGCAGGGAATTGTCTCAGAGTATATGACTATAGGTTTACACAATTACAGTTCAGAAACAGAGAGCAGGGTACATTGTCTTACACTGCTTTGTACTTCAGCAAAATTTAATGAAGCATGAATGTTTTATGGAAATGTGTCCCAGATTCACTGAACTCCCAAACACAAGCACAGTCAGAAGCCTTGATTGCATTTTTGTAGAATGTTCTCTTCCTTCTCACTCTTTTTTCTCCTCTGTACTTCATTTTGAACCTTTGTGGTTTGTTTAGACGCCTACGACCATCTCTGGGAATTAATGAGAAGGGCCGGACGATCATCCGGGTCAGGCTGCTATTTGAATTGGACACATTGGCACATTCCAAGCTTAACTTTGGGCTGGAAACTGAAAATGTAAAAAAAATTACAACCCTTCTCCAGCCATGGTCAGCCCACTGGAATAACCTTTATTTATCCATTCTGTGTTTTGAGAGAGAATCCAAGTGAGGCTTTTGCACCATAATTCTATATGGTTTTGGACATAATCGTTACAGTTCAGAGCTCTTTTGGGAGAAGGACTTTGCATGAATATTGTTCAAGAATGAATTAAACACATATTTGTTTGAAAACTTGGAAGACTGAAGTGAGAAATCCTGTAGTGTGTCGGAGGACTGAGTGGCTGCTTTGGTACGGTACTCACTTGCTCTTGTGCTATTTTATTGCTATTGCAGTGGCACATTTACATTAACGGCATTCTGCAGACACCTCTAGACCTATCTAGAGCAGCTTACATCCTTTATCTTATTTATACAAGTGAGCAGTTGAGGGTTAAGGGCCTTGCTCAAGGGCCCAAAGGTAGATGCTTGGTAGTACTTGGGTTTGGGCCCCCAACCATCAGATGAGTGACCCAGAGCTTTAACCAGTGAGCCACCACTGCAAAAGAGCCACATTCTTTCCGAGGTGTAAACTACTCTAAATGTACTTTTTCTGGATAGAGTCTCCTTTTGGATGCTTTGAATTTGCCCGGGTATATTTGAAATGAAATGGCAGTACGTTAATAGACTGAAAGGATCATTACTGACTCAATCCTGGCCTCAGGTAATTGTTTTCTAAATTTGTCCACTCTACGCCCACAACCCAAAAACTTCCCAGTGGGTAATGGCCAAGTTTGTGAATGACGGAGAGTCCTCCTACCTCACACTCAGTATTGCCAGGACTGGCTCCTGATCCCCCACGCCCCCTGATCCACGTTACCAGGATAAATTGGCCTTTTACTTGTGACATTTCACTGAAAAGGCCTTTTTACTCTTAAAATATTTAATTTGACCTTCCAGATTCATTTTTATTTTTACGTCAGTGATATTTCTGTGCAATAAATAAATAAATTACATTGAATTACGTTTATACATTATTTTAATGTCATTATATTTATATTACTTATATTTGACTAAATTACATTTTATAGGACTGGGTCTGTTTTGTTGTGTTGCATATGAATACGTAATGAATCCTAATACTCAGTACATACCAATGATACCTAATAATTATTAATTAACATTAACACTGTATATTATTATATGAATATATACAGTACTGAGCAAAAGTCTTAGGCACCGGATGTTTTTTAGTATAAACCGTGCTGTAGATTTTTATTTTCTAACTTGTATATTCGCAAGTCAGTACAATAAAACTTCAGATTTCCAAATATTAGCTTTTTCAGCACAAAATGAAATGTTACATTAAAAAAAGTTTTTTACAGTATGTTAATAATAAGAGCAGTGTGTTACATATAAGACACCACTTTTCAGAGAAAAATATAATGAAGGCTGCTGTTATTTACATGCAAATAAAGAATGAAGTGTGACAGTCAGCATTTCCAGGAGAACTGGGGCTGGTTCTGTAAGATACTCGGTAGATACTGTATTTGTAAAACTACACAAACTCATCCTGATGCTATTATATTTTTAATGCAAAAAAGTCATCTCACCTAATATTGAATTAGTTTTATTTATTACTTTTTACTGCGCCTTATAACATTTTTTGTCGAGATGTTTAACTTAATGTCATTATTTGTATATAAATATAAGGCATCTTAATTCTACACAATTCCTTTGCATGTGTCTAAACCTTTTGCACAGTACTGTATGTTAGGCTCCAGATTATAGGACACTGTACTTTAACGTAATATGTTACCTTCAAAATAGCACTGAACTGGGTAACTTTTGACCTCTGCTGAGTTTTTGGACATCCTACATGCTGTTTTTTTGTTTTTTGGTATGACAGTGTAAATATTCAGACACAGCCAGGGTCTTAAGGAAAAAAGAATGAAAGCTACCTCCTCCCTTCAGCCTAAACCAATTTTTTTGTGTCATTTCATATAAATCCTGTACTTGGGAGTGTACAGATGATGGTTTTGTTCAGTTTTGAGGCAGATCCCCAAAGCTCTCCTCTACAGATCCCAGGGGTATAGCTTGGTATAAATATTCTTAAATTGTAAAAAGTATAAGTTCATTTGGGATTTGTAGCACTTCTTTAAAATAAAATAACCGGTCTTCATTTGTAGCCAGTGATGCTCCTGGTGTTTAGTGAAGCCCTGCTATGCTTTAAAGTTAAAAGTGGGGATGAAAACTAAACTAAACTGCAGTGACAGGGAAGCTGCGGCTTATGTTTGTTTGGTAATCAATTCAGATCATTAGGCAGTAAAATGTAGATAAAATACTAAATAGGCTTATTGTGTTTATTGTGTTTCTATTCTGGGTAATAAGTGTTTTTATTTATTTATTTGTTTGTTTTAGGTATTTTCTTTCCATTTGAATGTTCATGTGGTGTTTTTTAAATTCTAAGTAATGGTTTAATTTATATCGATTTATTTTATAATTTTTTCCATAATTTGTTTATTTAAATAACGATTGATTTATTTTTAGTGTTTTAGTTGGGAGGGGCTCGAATTATATGCTGATGAACTTGCTTTCCTCAATCTAAAATAAACAAATTAAAGAAAAATGCTGCATTTGTTGCATTTACAGACACAGTGGCCATTTACAGAAGAAATGCCACTGCATTTAGATTTCATTTTATATATTTTTGTATTCTAAATCTTATTATACATTTTATTTTATATTTTACATTTTTATATTTATATTGACCTTTAATTATAAAGTCCTTCAAATAGTTATAGTTATTGTTCTTTTTTTTCTTGATATTTATAGTTTATTCTTTAATTTTTAGGACAGTTGTAACAAGCATTTCACTACATACTGTACTATGTATGATTTTGTACGTGACTTTGAATTTGAATTTGAATTTCAGAGGAGCCTCAGTGTTTCATCTTTTATCATCGTCTGTAGATTTAAACGGCGGAAATCAGTTAGATTCATGGATCTAGCCTGGTCCTTTTTTTTCTTAAAGTATAACAGCTTGATGAATCATCGTGAATCATCTTAAAAAGTCTGAATTTACTCCCCAGCGTAGTTTTACATAATATGGGAAATCCTAAATCTAGCTGCTTGAGTACCATAAGTAGCCCGGTTGTTTAACAGGCTTCTAACTAATCTATTAAAGCCACCTAGTTTGTTTCTCCATCTTCTCAGCATTGTCATTGGCTGGTTTAATCAATGGCTGAATAGGGAGTATTGTTTATTTCTGGGGGCTTGGTGAAAGTTCATATAAAGGTTGCTAAACACTTCTCTCATGCTGCTGGGAGGTGATTGCATAGAGCTCCTGAATGTGTTTTCTGGCTCCTTGCCTAGCTTTGGGGTGAACACAGAGTGCAATGGGTTTGTTTCTGTCCATCTCTCTTTCGCTCTCTCTCTCTCTGTGGAGGGTTCAGTCTTGCTCCATAACCACTGGGAAAATCCTTTAATATTTGTGGAATTCTATAGTTGTCTGGCAGTCGTCTGATTGCAGATTAGGGTGCTGAGAAAAAGATGGCAGACAATTATTTAGCAAACTACTGTATGCGTAAGTTTAAAAATTGTTCAAGACAAAGACACTTTCAGCCTCTCAAAGTGTCTTTCAGCCTCTTTCTGAAGCATATGAGGGATTTGAGAAATTCTGTCGGATTTCTGTCGGATGAAAAGCTACGACCAGTGGTTAGCAGGTCACAGTAAGAAGGTTCTGGGTTTGATTCCTGGATTCAGATATTTCTGTGTTGAGTTTGCATGTTCTCCCCATGCTTGCATGGGTTTCCTCCAGGTACTCTGGTTTCCTCCCACAGTCCAAAAACATGCACATTAGGCTATATGGCTGTACCAAATTGCCCATATGTGTGTTTGTGTGTGTGTTGCTGTGCGATAGTCTGT
>JBCNYG010000007.1:1038979-1052253 GCA_039654305.1 Porochilus rendahli | reverse complement strand
AATTCTGTCGGATTTCTGTCGGATGAAAAGCTACGACCAGTGGTTAGCAGGTCACAGCAAGAAGGTTCTGGGTTTGATTCCTGGATTCAGATATTTCTGTGTGGAGTTTGCATGTTCTCCCCGTGCTCGCATGGGTTTTCTCCAGGTACTCTGGTTTCCTCCCACAGTCCAAAAACATGCACATTAGGCTATATGGCTGTTCCAAATTGCCCATATGTGTGTTTGTGTGTGTTTGTGTGTGTGTTGCTGTGCGATAGTCTGTTGAGCTGTTCAGGGTGTACCTGTGTTTGACCAGTGTTGGCTGAGATAGGCTCCAGCCTCCCTGCGTCCCTAGTAGGATTAAACGGTTCAGCAAATGAGTGATGAATGAATGAAAAGCTACAATCATTAACTCTACTCCTTCACACTTTTTGTATGAGATGTTTGAGGAGTTTTATGGGTTTGAATTGTTTATGGTCGAGAGCTGTGCATGAGTGGTTTGTAAATGGATTTCACTTATCAGCAGCCAAAACTGTATCCATCCATCCATCCATCCATCCATCAATCCATCCTTTCTCACCAGAATGAGTTCATCCCCTTTAAGCTCCCTGGACCAGTACGTCTTGGGCCCAGCACCATCCACCAGCGTCTGCTTGCAGTAAATCTTATTCTCCGTCTCCCAGGTCGCAAAACTCTACGAACAAGTTGGAACATACAGATACATCATGACAATGCACATGAGCGGAGTTCTGGGAGTCAACTGAGACAATGACTGGAGCAGAGAGGAACCCTAATGCAATAAAGTCTGTGTGTAATGGATGACATGTCTGGGGTTGGACTTTAGGGAAACAGAAAGCATTACAGTGATAGCCCTTCAGGCTCTGGCTCAGATTCATGTATTGTCCATCATGTCCTTTTAGACCCTCATGATGGACGTCTCTGGCAGCATGTCCCTTATTCCCCCCGTATTAACCCTGGTTATTACCACTTGTGGTTGGTTTTTGCGGCACTTTTCTGAGACTTGTTTTCGTCCCTGGTAGGTGTAGGGGTTAGCATGTGTGCCTTACAGCAACAAGGTCTTGGGTTTGGGTGTGGGCTTCTGGAACTATTCACCAATATTCAGTGCACCTTCTGTGAATAATTGTTAAGGAGATAAAGGTCACACCAGATGTAGATGTAGAAGTGACTGTATGTTCTAGAGGCATTAGAGGTTGACTTTTTGATACACATTTCTCCAACCAGTAAATGTCAAGGATAAACTAACACTCAGCAGCTGTTATCCTCTATCTGCTAGTGGCCAGATTTGCCAACGCCTTGCTAGGAAATGTAGTACTACTACCTATACCTAAAAATCACTGGGAATTGCTCTTGGTGGTATTGGTAGCCTCCGTGCCACTATCATACAAAGGCAAGCCAGGGCTATTTCAAGGATTGTAGCCTGGGACTGTAAGCCTCAAGCCACACACCTATTTACATTTTTATTATTGCGCCTATAAGTCCAGTACTTTCCATGCATAACCTGCATTCTTGCTGTAAATGCCACCCACCCTGCTTAAGACTGCATGGTTGCAGTTGCAGTGAGAGGATCAATGCCGTGATGCAAATGGAATTAAATAAAAAAAAGAGATTTAATTCATAATTTAGCTAACTGAGCTAGAACATAACTAAATGAAATACAATTAAAACAATGTTATATCACTAAACGTGCCTTTATTAACTGGCTAGCACTTAGCATAGTTTCTGTACTAATTTTCTTATAAATACATATTTCGACACAAATTACGAAGATACCCTGGAGCTAAATGTTTACATCAAAGTGTCTAATGGACTGAAACAGATAAATCACTTCACGCAACCCGCTTGGCCCAATAGTGGGAAAGTGGCTACAGAGGTCTGACCCTACTGGAGCAAAATGTGGCTACTGAAGAGTGAAGCTTTTTGAGTAAATGAAGATGGTGGATTTCTTTAATTGCCCAAACATTTAATTCTGAAACTGAACTGCAAGTAATGAAAAACTTCCAAAATAACAATGTACTGTACTACATTTTCATGAACATCAGAGCATTCTCAGAGGCTGTAAGTTGTTAAATTACTGTACATACCTTGACCTTAATAAGTTTTTAAAAAAATAACTTTTTGGGTGAATTCTTAAGAATGTGAAAGTATGAGACTGAAAAAAAAGTCCTCAGTTTTTAATGAGACTTGGCCTTCGCAGTTGTGTTAAACTGCTTGGAGCTTTGCACTTCAATGAATCATCAATCCAGACTCTTAAACTCTCTGAATAAAGCGTGACTCTAGATTCAGAGCCTATTGAAGTGACAGGGAGTAGACAGCGATTCAGACAGCTGCAGTGTGAGAGTGAAATATTAATCACCATATCAAAGGTGCACCCGAGATCAGAGAGATTTGCCGGGCCTGCAAGAGACAGGAATGAAGAACAAATGCAATGGGGTGGTGTCGGAGGACGGGTGCATTTTGGACCAGGGTTGAATGGCATGTATGGGAACAGCAATTGAAATGGAAATTCATACTTGCAAGTATCAACCATGTTTAGCATGGAAAGGACTTATCATTCATTCAATCATTTTGTAAGCTGCTTAATCATAATTACGGTTGTGGTGAGGCTGGCGCCAATCTCAGCCAAGGTGGGGTACACCCTGGACAGCTCACCAGGCCATTACAGGGCCAATACACATACAACCATTCACACTTACACTCACACCTAGGGAAACTGGAGTACCCAGAGGAAACCCACACAAGCCCTGGGATACCCATGCAAACTCCACACAGTGCTAACACAGTGCTCCACATTGTGCTAACCACTGTGCCACCGTGCCATCCAGGACATATCACTGATTGAGTCATTAATTTTTTCCAACTAATGGCCAACACACACACACATACAACCATTTTCACCTAGAACATTCTGGAACAGCCATTTCACCAAATGTGCATGTGTTTGGGATGTAGGAGGAAACTGGAGTACCCAGAGGCGACCCAAGCAAGCACAGGGAAAACATGCAAACTCCACACAGACACGCCCCGAGCCTCGGACTCTCCCAGCACCTTCTTGCTGTGAGGTGGACTTGATATCCACTGCAGCACCCAGGGACATGCCCTCAGCTTATAATTTCAATAGAAGCTGGGAGTATCTTCAGCTAATGATCAGCTTTGTCATGAAATTTTGACCCCATTCAGTGAGAAGCGATACGAAATGCATTATAATTATACATTTGTAGTGCCGTATGCTCAGATACTCGTGCACTATTAAATAATGGGAGGAAACAATGCATCTGATTGAGTGCTTTATGTTAATTAAAGTCTCTGTCTTAGTGTCCGGCACCTTCTGTATAATCCCCCGAAACCTCACTTCCACTGTGCTCTTGCTCAGTTTCAGTTGTTTGGCTCTTTCACTCAATGACATCCATGATAAACGGATTCTCGGAAGTCGTTCCTCCTCTACACTCACCCTGCAGGTGAACACTTTTAAAGTCTGTCGCTATAGCAACAAGCCAGGCAAAAAAGCATCATTTGTCAAAGTCCCTGCTAAGTGCAAAGACAATAAGGCTGCAGCAACAGTTCCAGAGAACTGAATCAACTGCTCGTTATAATGGTTCTAATGGACGTTTTTACTTATTATGAATAATGATCAGGGCTTCACGGAGCCATAGCACAGACTGGAGAGACGAGCAGCTCTGCCCTTCTGAGATAACATTAGCAAGGGGACGCCTGCTGGTGTGATCCGTCTATCTCTAAATTCCTAAAATTACATTAAAATTGTGTGTGTGTGTGTGTGTGTGTGTGTGTGTGAGCGTGCTTGAGCAGCAATAGCTCATTATTCAAATTCTAGCTTCAGGGAAAATAATATTATTCCAAACAGTATGCTCGTTTGTAGACACACACTGAAGCAGACGATCATTACCGCATCGCTCAAAGAAAACGCACCCTCTCAAAGGCGCCGTCTCACTCAGTACAAAGATCTGGTTTTTATCTTGGTCAGATCAAGAAGGTTTTTGTCAAACTTTGACTCTGAAGGGAAGTGTAGATATAGCTGTAGCTGGAGATGGGAATGAAGGTGGAGATGGAGATGTATTGTGGCGCACAGACGAAACGAGAGCAGACCACTGACACCTCCCTGGAGACAGAGCAGCGTGATAAAAGTGTGGAGTAGAAAAGCATGTTGATCATCAGGCTTAAGTGTACTAAACCAGCAACACAAGTCTCCCTAGGGAGTGACACACAAAGCTCAATGGTCAGGGTGGCTCGGACATGACGGACATCGCAGTAGAGAGTGACCTCTTTCTTTCTTTCTTTCCTTTCACAACCACTACCTCTGGCAGTCTTTACAGACATTCCTTTTACAGTGTTTAAGAAAGAAACAGCAGGTTTTTACCAACAGAATCTGCATTAATGACCAAAGCGACAATTCATTCACTAAGCAGCAACTTTGTAGATGTCGGTGGCACGGTGGTGGTAGTAATTAGCACGTCCGCTTCACAAAAAGAAGGTGCTGGGTTCGAGTCCTGGGTTCGGTGAGGGCGTTTCTTCATGGAGTTTGCATGTTCTTCCTGTGCTTGCATGTGTTTCCTCCGGATACTCCGGTTTCCTCCCACAATACAAAGACATAGACATTAGTTTAATTGGCTGTTACATATTGCCCCTAGGTGTGAGTGTAAATGGTTGTGTATGCATTGTCCATGCAATGGATTAACAAGCTGTTTTGGTTGTACCCTGCCTCCACTTAGAGTTGACTGAGGTAGACTCCAGCCTCTCCACAACCGTAGTAGGAAAAATTGGTTTGAAAAGTTAATTCATTCATCTTCTTCCGCTTCTCCCGGGGTCAGGTCGCAGGGGCAACAGCCGAAGCAGTGAGGTCCAGACGTCCCTCTACCCAGCCACTTCCTCCATCACTTCCGGGGGGACGCCAAGGCGTTCCTAGACCAGCCGAGCGACATAGTCCCTCTAGGGTGTTCTGAGTGGACCCCGTGGTCTCTTTCTTGTTGGTAGGCGTTCGGGAGGCATTCTAATCAGATGCTCGAGCCACCTCGACTGGCTCCTCTCAACTCAAAGGAGCAGCGGTTCTACTCCGAGTTCCTCCCGGATGACAGAACTTCTCACCCCATCTCTAAGGGAGAGACCTGCCACCATGCGAAGGAAACTCATTTCAGTTCATCTCGTTCTTTGGGTCACTACTCAAAGCTTGTGACCATAGATGATAGGTGAAGGTAGGAACAGAAACTGACTGGTAAATTGAGAGCTTTGCCTTCCGACTCAGCTCCCTCTGGTTTGAAAAGTTAATAAAATTAATGAATTTTCAAATCAGGCATGCCCTGATCTGTGAAGATTCCTAGTAGTACCAAACACTTTTCACTTCTTACCTATGGTCTTTACTGTGTTCCAAGGGATTGACTTTGACTTTGATCTTGTGACAGTTCCTTGCCACCCATAGTTGATTTGTTTTGCTTTCAGTTACACTTCCAAGCACTGCAATACTTTAAGAGTAACTGTTTTTATACTGAATCAATCAGATTGATTACATGGAAGCCAAATAACTTGGCGTGTAATTGGGAAGGTAAATAGTTTCACCTGACTTCACAAGTGTTTATAGTCGATGAAGTGATCCATTGTCTATCTGAGTGATTCTCTTTTTACCCTTCTGAACTCTTGCTGTTATAACTGTTTGTCTTCATTCGGGCTGTATACCAAACAACATGTGAATATTTTTGTTGCTTCTTTTCTATAACCACTCAATTCTGAATTACCTCCCAAGGTCCATTTACATGATAAAAATATTGACCTGAAGCGTAAAAATACGTCTCGCTTTTATAACCATAAAACTCACTTAAAATAAAAGTAGTTGCATGACCAGACATTTTTTTCTCACAGTGAAGATTCCCGAGCTGTAGCTCATAAACCTATTGAATCAGAAGAATCCACTGAGAGATGTGTCCTGACAGCTTTATTCCATCTCAGGCCATTCTAGGGTTTTTTTTTCTTCTCACTAAAACCTCACCATGAAGTCTATTTAGCAAGAGGAATATTTAGAACCTTTTAAATGTATTTAGCTGTATGATGAGTGAGGGTACGAGGGCAGCTCGACATGAATATTAGATGTGGAACTTTTCAGAACGGATAAACATCAAGGGCTGAAACTTGACTCAGAAGTAAAGATACCAAACTCTGCTTTCCTGCGTCGCCAGCAACGGGCATGAAAAACTCAATGGCCATTATATCCTATTTTATTTTATTTTTATTTTGGAAAGGGCCATCAACAATAATTAAATTAAATTATTACACATAAAAATACTATAGAGAGTATTCATTCATCATTCATTCATTTTCTAAGTCGTTTAATCCTAATTAGGGTTGCGGGAAGGGTGGCGCCCATCTCAGTTGACTCTGGGCGAAAGCGGGGTACACCCTGAACAGCTCGCCAGACCATCTCAGGGCCAACACACATACAACCATTCATAATCACACACACCTAGGGGCAATTTGGAACAGCCAATCAGCCTACTAAGTATATTTTTGGACTGTGGGAGGAAACCGGAGTGCCTGAAGTAAACCCACACAAGCACAAGGAGAACATGCAAACCCCACACAGAAACAAATAAATAAATTAAAATAAAACCGTGGTATTTTTCATGTCTGAACACGGTTCTCTTATATAATACACTGATTATTGCTTTGATTACTGATATACAAACAAGTTTTTAAATTCTCTGCAGGAACTCTTCTATCTAAGTAAGCATTTTTTTAATCGACTTTAATCGACGTAGAGGTCATAAAATAAAAACAATGCAAAAATGTATTTCAAAAAGGTGAAATGCCTTCATTCTAAAAAATTACAAAGAAGTTTTTTCCCCAAAACATTATAATCTGGTTAGCACAATGGCGTAGTGGCTAGCACGTTCACCTCACTGCAAGAAGGTCCTGGGTTTAAGTCCCAGACTTGGGCATTGTGTGGAGTTTGCATGTTTTCGCCGTGCTTGTGTGGGTTTCCTCTGGGTACTTCGGTTTACTCCCAAATCCAAAGACATGCACAATAGGCTAACTGGCTGTTCCAAATTGCCCCTAGGTCTGAATGTGAGTGTAAATGGACGCGTGTGTATTGGCCCTGTGATGGTCTGGCCCTTTTCGGCTGAGATGGGCTCCAGCCTTCCTGCGTCCCTAATTAGGATTAAGCAATTTCGCGAATGAGTGAGTGAGTAATATTATAATCTAAACCACCAATTTCTATTAGAATCAGTTTGGGCCTTTAATAGTTTTCTTCTCAACCTTTCTTCTGCTACTGAAAATATTAAAATTAAAAAATAAAAAAGATTTTATATATATTATATATATTATATTTTTACATTTTTCAAATGTAATCCCAGCTTTAGCATCGAGCCATGTGCTACATTGTTGTTGGAAATCTCTCTCATGTTCAGCCATTACACACTTGCATGATGCTTATGTAACTTTCCCATGGTGTACCTTACACTTCCTCCCATCCACAGTCTCTTCATCAAACTCCTCGCCGATGTGGAAGTTGATCTCTGTGGTACGCACTGAAGTGGAGGTCTTGATGTAGAACTGCTCTCCGTCCTGGCGGATCTCCACGTGAGGCTTGGCAGCAGCCGCCCCGGCCACTTTCCTCAGCATTGCGTTCACGCCTGACAGAGCACAGTATGGGGGTCATAACAAACTCTGCTGCCTGGAAAACTCACCCCACCCTGACCTTGACCTTCACCGAGTGCTTACACCAAAAAAATCATTGCTCCACTCAACTCAACATCAATCAAAACATCGACACGCCGGGAGCAACAAAACGAAACCTTCACCGCTGAGACGCTGTGCTGTAGTGGGAATCTAAGGTTGCAAAGACTAAGGAGAGTGTGTGAAAGAGCCGTTATGACTGTATGGGAAGATTTTATGGAGAAACATTTAAGAGTTTTAATGGAAAAATGTTTTCAAGCTATTTTTTTATGAAGCTGAGAATCTGAGAATTTCTCTAATTAAATTCTCCTCCTGCTGCATAAACTCCAGCTAGACCTGGACCTACACTCTGATATGGGAAGGTTTAAGAAACTGAACTCAACCCTGAGTGTGGGAGAACTGAATGGTTTTGTAAAAAGCTCTTTCCAAGATTTTTAATCTGCATGTCATTTTAATGCAAACCACGACTCTGAATAAACGCTGTGCAAAAATGTACAGAAAATGTCTTAACCATCAGAAAGAAATACAAAATACAAAATACAAAAATATTTTCTCTGGATAAATTTATGACATTTGTAGAGCACCATGCAGAAAATAGAGCCACTGTTTGTGAAAATTTTGATATGTAATAATAATAATAATATTAATAATAATAAAAATTTTATGACTGCTGCCCTGACCCCGGAACAAGCGGTAGAAGATAATTGAATTAATAATTTTGATTTTTTTTTCTTTTTATTATTATTATAAGTATGAATCTTAAATATAGGATTATTAAACTAATTACTAAATCATTTAATTTCTAGTTAGAACTAATCTTCCTAGTAAACTCATTACTGGAAGTAAACTCATCTGCCGGTTGAATATGAAAATGTAAAATATCTAAAATAATTTAAAATGTCTAGAAATTGGTTCAATAATTTTAGAACAATTTTGGTTGATTTTTGAGACAGACTGATGATACAGAAAGTGTGGGATACATGTGTCTGAATTCAGGATATTTTCAGGATATTATGAGCTTGACTGAACTGATACCGACCTCTCTGTTTATACCTAAAACATTATTTTTCTAAATGCTTTTGGTAAATTATTTGTGAAGAATATTTAAAAAATAAAGTGATCTCGTTTGGAAAACTATCTGCTGAGCCGTGGATAGAACCTGGTGAGCAACAGGCCATTTTCGGCAGAGAGGGTGATGGTGGATCAGAGAGCAGATCTGCAGTACACAAGGATGGGGAGTGTCTGTGGTTATACCAAACAACTGCAACTTCCCACATATCGAGTGAGAGATTTGTGTGTGCCGTTGCAGTTGATGTGGGGACAGCCTGATAGAGGGAGTTGGGTACAGCCTAATAGACACATCTCGATAAGAAATACAGCATACGAGCCCAAATCTCATCTCTTACAGTGATGTGAACACTGCTTTAATGCTGTTAGCTGCACAAAGGAACTTAAAATGCCATGTTACTATCCTGTAATAACATCCTAAGAGAGAATCTTTCACAGATTGAATTGTGATGAGTCATTACATCTTTACTCCTATAAGGCCTGAGAAGAAATACTTCATTAAACATGTTTGTTTTCAGCCACAATGCGTTTAACAATCTCTCACTATCGTTTCATTAGGAGCTGCTCAGAGCTGTGCTTATATCCCTGTGTACGAGGACTAATATTAGATCTATACAGGATGTAAAGAAAGAGTTGGATGCGTGTTATAGGAGTATATACAAATAAGTGCAGTTCAGTGATATCATGACACATCTATTTTAATGTATAAAAAAATATACACAACTGTTTCTATCTATCTATCTATCTATCTATCTATCTATCTATCTATCTATCTATCTATCTATCTATCTATCTATCTATCTATTAAACCGATTTCTAAACATTCTGTAATTTTTTTAAACTTAATTATTTTTATTTAATTGATAATTTTTCTTCTTTTTAGACATTCTTGCAAATTAAAACAAACAATTATAATCGTTTTTATTCTAATAAATAACATTAATATAATTCAATAGAGTGAAATGTGACTAGAAATAAGGTTAATATTTAATTATAATAAAAATATTGCATAATATTAGGAATATTATGTTTAAACATGTAAAGATTCTTTTTTTAACAAGCCTGAGATTTATGAGTGTGGTTTTCATAGTTGTGTGTCGGATTATGGCATTGTACTGGTACCGCTTTAATTTTCCTGATTTTGGAGAATATACTTGATCTGGTGAAGCCATAATATTCCAGCAGTTAACAATAGTCTTTTCCCAAGGAATAATAATAATAATAATAATAATAATAATAACAATAATAATAATAATAATAAAATAAAATATTTTTTATATTGTTGTTGTTTTGTTGGTGTTGCTGATATTATTATTTATTATTATTATTATCATTATTATTAGTAGTAGTATTGTTGTTGTTTTTATTGTTGCTAAATTGTTGTTGCTGCTGATATTATTATTTTTATTATTGTTGCTATTATTATTAGAAGTAGTATTGTTGTTGTTGTTGTTGTTGTTTTATTATTGTTGTTGAATTGTTGTTGCTGCTGATATTATTATTTTTATTATTGTTGCTATTATTATTATAATTTTATTGTATTATTATTTTTGTAGTTATTTTTATTGTTGTTGTTGTTGTTGTTGTTGATATTTCTATTAATGTTTTTGTTTTTAGTGATGGTGGTGGTGGTGATGATAATGGTGATATTAGCATAATGATGACATGGTATGATTACCATTTCAGTGTTTTTAATTTACTTTTGCATGCCGTTTAAATAAAAACAAGAGCAGAAGGTCTCCTTTCCTTTCTAACCCCACATTCATAAATAAATAAATACATAAATATTACATAATGATTACATGTTTCTTTATAATTTTCAAGCCTTTGTTAATGCTGGCGAAGTCAGACATGACTACGTAACATGAAAATGATAATAATACATCGATGTACACTAATACAAGAATAGTTATTACAGTAAAATCTTTAGTGGAGAAATGAGTGACCCAGATTTACACGGAGTGTCTGAAGAGCTCTGATTACTCAGGGGACTCGTCTGAGCCTCGTCAACTCTCCTGCAGAAAGATGAACGGACTGGATTTTAAAAGAAAAATTAAAAAACATACTGGATTTAAGAGGCAGCGGAGACCTCAGTGTGCACTGTGATCCACTTTTAATTCAAACTATGACTAATTAGCCCTCCATCTACTGCCTGACCTTCTACTGTACAATGGTGCGGCTGTTCCAGCTGAAATCCAAGCACCACTCTCTCGTCCCAGTTAACAATAAAGACATATGTAAGCAGGAATGTTTGATTGATGTGAGTGTTGTGATAAATAATAAGAGAATAAGACAGAAGGTGAAATGGATGAGAAATCCTACCCAAGGCTTTGAGAAGTTCATCAAAATTCTCACTGCTCCTCATTTTCCAGGTGCCAGCAAAGTTGGGGTGCATTTTCTTCAGTCAGGTTCAGTCAGACAGAGAAGCTCTATGCTCTCCCTCTCTTTCTCTAAACCTTTTTTGCTCTCTCTGTCTCCTGCTACTGCTCCTCTTCTTTCCCTCCTTCACTAGCTTCCTTTCCTGCCCCTCCTTTCCTCTTTCTCCCGCTCCCTCTTGTACTATCTTCATTGCTCACTACAGTCACTCTCTTCTGTCTTTCTCTCTCTCTCTCTCTCTCTCTCTCTCTCTCTCTCTCCACCCCAAATCCCCCCACCCCCACTGTTAGCTCTTAAAGTCCTCTTTCGGAGGACTTCAGATTTTTTTTGCATTCACTAAAATAAATGCTTTAATTTCTCTGTTTTCTCTGCTGTTTGAAGAGGGAAATGTAATCAGCAGTGCTTGAGATGTAAATTTCTCGATTCGAATGAGATGAAAAGCATCCGAGCACGGGCTGATATTCTAATGGCAGCGTTTCAGCCTCTTTAAACTGAGCTAAACAAAGCAACAAAAACCGACTAGGTGGACAAACTTATAATCAACAACTTGATCTTGAATTACACCAACTTTTCACAATAGGCCCCTTTACTAGAACAGCTTTTTAGCCTTGTGAGGGCAAAACATATGCAAATTTCACAAAGACTAGCCCCACCCACCTTTCACATGTTGCAAATAGCTGTAAGCAGGTTTATTTTGAGTGGCATCATTTGAGTTGGTTTCAGAAGTCTCTATAACTCTCTCTCTCTCTCTCTCTCTCTCTCTCTCTCTCTCTCTCTCTCTCTCTCTATGTGTGTGTGTGTATAGATCTTGAATAAGAAATGGGTTCCACCATGACCTGAGATCATTAGTTATTAATAGTAAGCTTGTTAAGCCGTTAATAACAGTCTTCATATTTAATGTTCTATATAATAATTATTTCCAGACAGCATCTATTTATCCTACTCCTTCAGATACAAAAGTACACAGCACTCCCTAAAGATGTTTTAGATTATCTCACAGGAAACACATGAAAAACCACAATGAGATTTTTATGGTTTCATTTTTCCACTGGAAAGCGAGAAAGTGCATGCTCCAAGTGACCGTGACACACTGTGAGTCAGCTGACTCGGCACTGTCCACTGGGAATAATGTCTTATCTCTGAGACAGCAAGCCAATTAGATTGTGCCATTCCCGTGTAGCATACATTGTCTACCATTCTAAGAACAACCAATCAATCATGATGCATCATTCGCATGTATAATATACTAATATGTTTATACCACCTAAACGTTGGGTCATGCCGCTGCGCAACAAAGCAGGAAAGGTGTTTATTAAAACAAGCTAGGCAGGCAGGTCCAACATCACAATCCAAACTCATGTACAGGACCCAGGCAGAGGTCAAGAGATCAGACATACCATAACAGACAATTCAGTGGCAATGAAGATGAGACAGGCAGAGACCATACACTGGGGAGCAGTGTCAAATCCAGGGATCAAAGATTGCATGGCAGGTCAAGGTCAAAAACAGAATGGCAAACAAGAGATATAAGTCTCAGTAAGTTTAATACACACACAAACAATACTTTGCAATGAGCATGCCTAAACAGTCCTTATATAGTTATGCTTATCACTGAGATGAGCAACAGGTTTTCAGACAGTAGTTCAAACATTAATTAATCCATCACTTTGCATTGTGCCATGTTATTTTTTAAATTTCCCTCAGGGATTCATCCCAAAGGGATCAATAAAGTTAAGTTTAAGTCTAATATTACATTAGTCTTTATGCAATCTCATTAATTTGCATCAAAATCATCAACCTGTATGCTTGATCCAGTACTTGTACATTAAACAGATACCACTATAAGTGGGCAATGATATTCATTTGTAGATGTAAATGGTGATTTCTCTATATGTTCTAATTTTAGGTTTGGTGTGCCACAAGGTTCTGTTCTAGGCCTGCTGCTTTTTTTTCTCTATGCATGCTCTCTTTGGATAATATTTGTCGTGAACATGGTATTAGATTTCATTGTTATGCTGATGATACACAGTTGTACATTTCAGCAAAGCCTTATAAAAAACATTCATTCATTCATTCATTTTCTGAACCGCTTATTCCAAATTAGGGTTGCGGGGAGGCTGGCGCCCATCTCAGCCGACTCTGGGCGAGGGCGG
>JBCNYG010000007.1:898186-919281 GCA_039654305.1 Porochilus rendahli | reverse complement strand
TTCACACAGAGTCACCTAAGACAGGCGCCAGCCTCCCTGTGACCTTAGTAGAATAAAGTGCTTCAGCAAATGATTGAGTGTTGATCATCATCATCATCTTCCGCTTATCCAGGGCTGGGTCGCGGAGGCAGCTGTCTAAGCATGGATTCAGCAGTTTAAATGGGATTGGATCTCCTTTTGGATGCACTTATGTTAAATGTGACAGTGGTACATTTAACAAAATTTTATACGGCTGACATGCAGTTTCAATTATTTAAAATAACTGGATATAATGACGCTTATTTAAGCCAGCCCAGCGGTCCCCCCCCCAAAAAAAAAACTCTGCTGTGATCTCTGTTTGAATTGAAAAGAAGATCCAGGAGAGCTGTGTGAGAAGCCATCCATCACTCAGAGGTTAAACAGCTCTGACCTACTATGTCCTGCTGAACCTGTGATCTGTATCCTGTCCTGCTAAGGATTCCCAAGCAGCTATGCTATATAGAGTGCCTTGCAAAAGTATTCACCCCCCTGGCTTTTTGCCTATTTGGTTACATTAAAACCTGTAATTTAAATGTTTTTTAATCTGAAATAAATGTGATGGATCTACACAAAGTAGTCAAAGCCGGTGAAGTGGGATAAGAAAAAATATATATATAAATCATTAAAAATAAATAAAATCTGAAAATTGCCATGTGCATTTGTATTCACCCCTTTGCTACGGAGCTAATGAAGTTCACCTGTGTGCAATCTAAGTATGACATGATCTGTCAGTATAAACACACCTATTATGAAAGGCCCCAGAGGCTGCAACACCACTAAGCAAGAGGCATCACATCATCAAGACCAAGAAGCTCTCCAAACAAGTCAGGGTTGGGTTATAAAAGAAATATCCAAATCTTTGATGATCCCAGAGCATCATCAAATCCTTCCCCTTGAAATGGAAAAAAAATGCTATCACAACAAATCTGCCAAGAGAGGACTGCCCACCAAAACTTACAGATCGGGCAAGGAGGGCATTAATCAGAGAGGCAGCACAGAGACCAAAGGTAACCCTGAAGGAGCTGCAGAGTTCTAACACAGAGACTGGTGTGATCTGCGCATGGGACCACAATAAGAAGTACACTTCTTAGAGCTGGGCTTTATGGAGGAGTGGCAAGAAAAAAGTTATTACTTATTGTTAAAAATAATAAGGCACATTTTGAGTTTGCCAAATGGCATGACAAGGTATGAAGGAAGGTGCTCTGGTATGATTAGACTTAAATGTAAGTTCTCAGCCACCAAGGAAAACATTGTCTGGCCCAAACCCAACACTTCCCGTCACCCCACGAACACCATCCCCTTGGTGAAACAGGGTGGTGTCAGCATCATGCTGTGGGGATGTTTTTCAGCAGCGGGGACTGGGACACTGTTCCAAATCGAGGGAAAGATGGGTGGTGCTAAATACAGGGATATTCTTGAGCAAAAACGTTCAGTCTGCCTGTGATTTGAGACTGGGACGGAGGTTCACCTTTTGAGCAGGACAATTACCCAATGCATACTGCTAAAGCAACACTAGAGTGGTTTAAGGGGGAACATTCAAATGTGTTTTAATAACCTAGTCAAAGCCCAGGCCTCGATCCAATTAAGAATTTTTGGTTTGAATCTTTTTGCAAGCCACTGTATTTTATTCAGCATATATGAAGGTATGTGCTAAGTGCCTATAGCAAACACAGTTCTGTAAACATTTGGTATCACAGAGAACGAGTGTGACTGATATCCTGAATAAATCCTCTACTCTTGTTTGGCTGAACATGTATATCATCCATGCATTTTGTTGAAAATTAGGTATATTTATTGCTTTGTTAAGACATGGGTAAGTGATCTCTGATTACAGAAATGCATGAGGCTGAGTAAATATCTAACACCTGGATCAGGTTCAATTCAACCAGATCCTCCATCTTATCTCTACTGTCAAAGAAATGTGACAAGGTTGTTGTTGTTATTTATATTCCTGCTGAGGATGATGGAGACGTGGCTATCTTTATCAGAGAGCATGGCATCATAGGAGATGTTGCTATCTTTATCCCCGTAAGCTTTCTTACATATAAGTTAAGGAGAGATTGGTGCTCCATGTGTCTCTATATGGTTGGGAAGGTGGTGGGTGGTGGGCCCAGCTGATAATGTCAAGATATCAGAATAAAATGTGTGTTTCTTGAAAAGTGGCAGCAGTTCACTGGTCATATGACTGGTTTCCTCTCCAGTGCTACCAATCTGTGTTCTCAGCTGAATTAATTGTCTGAAAACTGATCGTTTTCCAGGTGTATTTAAGTGAGATGTTCCCTGGCATGCATAACTGTTCATGTTTGTCATGGCTTCCATTACTCTCATCATTATCTATCTGACATGACCTGAGAATGTTCATCATGTGAGGGCGGTATTGTCCAAGTTACAGTATTACAGCATAGACTGTTTGCCAAGGCAGAGAAGTATCAATTTTCAATGTGTCTCTTTTCTGTTTTATGTCCTGTCTCTGATGGACAGGGATTTGGACACAATCCCATAACCCTCTTTGCAGAATTCTTCTGTAGACTTCTACAGAGTCATTTTGTGACCTTTATATTTACAGTTACCCAGGGTGCCAATACTGTAGTAAGTTGAATTTCTTTTTATAGTGGAAGTGATGGTCATCAAGGCAAGGTTCTTGCTAAGCTTCATGTAAGAGGTAACTGGTTAATTCAGGCAGAGTGAAAAATAAACTGATGGCAAGGAGACTAGTTCTGAAGCATTGCCGGGAACGGTTAGGAAGCCTTGGTCCAAAGGCTGTCATAGGAATGTTTTCTTTGATGCCCAATCCAACAAGCGGGTTGAAAGATATGAGTCAATGGCTAATGATTCCATTGGGCTGATTATACTAGGACATCCTTTTCAAACTTCCGTTCAACCTTCCAGTCCATCTTCATTTTCAGTCCAAGCCATTGTTTACTCATAGATTATCAGTAGAAATATAAGTTTTGGCCAAGGTTGAGTGGGCTGTGGAACAGAAAGGAAACTTCTACTGTAGCTGTTGAGGAGAATGAAAAGGCTTTGGTTTCCTAATGAAGAAAGATATACATTATTGGTAAAAAGATTTAGGACACCCTCATTTTTTCACTGGAACAACTGTTTTATTCTATTTTCTTGTAATCACATTCATTCATTCATTTTCTAAGATGCTTAACCCTAATTAGGATTAATGGGGAGGCTCTGCCCTCTCTCAACTGACTCTGGGTGGGGGTCAGGTACACCCTGAACACCTCGCCAGGCCATTGCAGTGATTAGCCTACTGTGCATGTTTTTGGACTGTGGGAGGAAACTGGAGTACCTGAAGAAAACCCACGCAAGCACGGGGGAAAAGGAAGGCTATCACTCCATGTTGCAACACCTTGATTAAGCCTAGGTTACCCAAAGCACTCCAAACTATATAAGAACTATTTAAAGAAAAAGCAGTCACCGCAGTCTGTCAATAATGGAGTGGCCAGCACAGTCACCGGTTCTCAAGTGTTTTGGTGATGGCCTGGCGAGCTATTTAGGATGTACCCTGCCTTTGCCTAGAGCCAAGATAGGCTGCAGCTTCCCTGAGACGCTAGTGTAATTAAGCAGCACTTGAAACCGGGACCTTATTGCTATGAGGCATATGTGCTAACCACTGTGTCACTGTCACACCCCTCATTTAGTAGTGCAGAAAAATGTTTAGCTAATTCTGCTATGATTGTGAATCATGTCATGTTTTGGCCTTTTTTTATTTTTAGTTTTTGAACCCCTGCTTTTTGACACCCAGTAGTCGAGAGTAATATTCATGTACCAGAACATGATTCCAAATTAGCCTTAAATCAGGAAAGTGGGATTTCTGCTGAAGTGTGGGGGGGGGGAAGGAGGCAGAAAAGAACTTGCTCTGATCCCTTCCTATGACCTATTCATAATAATATCCAAAATTAGAGCAGTCTTTTGTTTTCCATGAGTCCTGCAGACTTAAAACAGCATCAAAACATGTTTGAATCTAACAGTGAGAACGATTAACCAATGACCCATTAAAGCAGCATTGTAATACCGCTGACCAAATAAGGAGAATCACAGAGAAACAGCTGAGTTCAGGACACCTCTTCGACCCTATGTTCAGATCCTACTTTTTGTGGTTTGCTTAAAATAAGTCATATTTTTCTTCTGCAGAAGGAGCATGGAGGATTAGGAGTAAAGACATAGAAAGTCTATTTTTAGTTAGAGAGCAAGAAACGACAGCAGGTCAATGATTACAAAGGAGTCAAATATTTGCAGGGCCTCCCTTTGGCATGCCCTGCCTTTCCCTGATTATGGTCTCACACAAAGTCAGGAAGCGGGCTACTGTTTGCTGCTGAAAACATAAACTCTCTCTATATACTTACAAAATGCATGCAACTTACAATGCGTGTATAACATGAATCCGGCCTTGTGCTCTCACATCCTCACTGTCCATACTGTAAGAACCTAATACAATTCTGAGATTTCTGAGATTCTCAACTCAGCCAGACGTCATCATGTCCTCTGGCAATAATTTATGAGACCGTAATTGTTGACATATTTAGAGTGATGGGCAATTTTAAGAGACCACTTTTAATGTGGCTCCCCAATAAAAATAGTCTTTTAATTTTTCCCATAGTTGTATATACTTGTTTGTCGGATACTTTTACGACTGAAAGAAAAGTATACACACCAAGAGTTGTTTATGATCAGTAGAAATGGGAAACAGTGTAATGGCAGGAAATGGAATGTTTCTGAGGGAGGGTCTGTGTTTCCTCCCCAGCCTCTTGGACTCACCCTTTTGGGATTTCTAAGAGCCTTTCATTTAGGCCTTATCCTCCTCTGAGGAGTAAAATAAGCATGAGAGCGAAAAGAAACTCCACAGTTGTATAACTTTTCAGTTCATTTGTGTAAGTGGGCTTACATTACACTAACATGAACATTTTAATTGCACGTAAATATACAAAGATGTGTTGATATGAATAAGAGTTTTAATATAAAATAAAATTTTATGAAACAATTTTTTTCTACTTCTTTTGATATAACATTTTTTTGTTTGAACATATTTCTGTGATGCCTCTGCTAAAAATATTAGTACTTTATCTGGATGAAAAACACATAGTGCTACCTAGCTTAAAAATAAATAGTAATTAATTAATTAATTTTCTAAGCTGCCTAATCCTACTTAGGATCATGGAGAGGCAGGTGCCTATCTCAGTCGACTCTGGGCGGAGGGAGGGTAAACCCTCAATAGCTTGCCAAACTATTGCAGGGCCAGCACACACACACACACACACACACACACACACGCACACACACACACAACCATTCACATTCACTCTCACACCTGTGAATAATAAACAGTCAATAAGCCTAATGTGCATGTTTTTGGACGGCGGGAGGAAACCAGAGAGCCCAGTGGAAACCCATGCATGCACAGGAAGAACATGCAAACTCCACACAAAAACTCCCAGGGAATTGATCCCAGGAACTTCTTGCTGTGAGGCGACCATGCTAACCACTGCACCACCTTTCCGCCCCTAAAGGGTGTACTCTGCTCTCACCTAGAGTCGGCTGAGATGGGCGCCAGCCTCCTCGTGACCCTAAGCAGGATTAAGCTGTTCAGAAAATGAATGGATGAATTATTTTCTTGTTGCTGTTTCATTCTTCAAATCAACTGTATTAAATTCCAAAAGTAAGATCCTTATTTTGCTATTTATCCAACTTTACTGTATGTATTTTCTACATTTTAATCACATTTATATTTTTATATTATTTTTATTTACTATAACATTTATTTTTTTTAAATCAAAATAAATACTTATTTTAACAATCTATTTATTTATCATCTAATTCTTTTTTTTACTACTAGTAATAGTAAAGTTAATATTGGTGCTACTGTCTTATTTATTACCATAAGATCTTAAACAATAATTCCTATTAATAATACTTGTGCATTTAATTTCAAAAAAAAAAAAAAATTCATATAAGCTACAATTTAAAACTATTATTGTTTTATGATTTTTAGGGCTATTTTCCTCAAGGAAGTTACTTTGCATATCATTATAAATTTAGGATCAGATTCAGGCTTCAAGATCATTTGAGACTTTATATGCTTTAAATTCCATAATCACACACAATCATGCCCAATGTATACTTTAAAATATACCTTTTTGTCAGAAGTGGATGGGAAACAGACATGTCTGTGTAGGATTCCCTCTCTCTCTTCCTCTCTCTCTCTCTTTCATGCAAACTTGGTCATGTAAATCATATTTTTTTCTCTGGTTTTTTTACGTGCTGAATTGAATGAGGTGTGTTGAAGCACAATTAGAGTTAGAAACACTAACGTGTAGAATCAAAGGGGATCTAGCAGTCACATAAATGACCTTAGGTTTATTCCTGTCTGCTGCCTCTCATCTTGGATGTTTTCAGAGAAGAATAAAGTCTAGCCCCTTTCCAGTAAATTAGTTCTAGAGCCTGTATTGTGCGTTGAGGGAAACCTGATTATATCAAGTATATCTCTCAACAGCATCTTGCACAAACTCAGACTCCTTCCCCACCAGTGTCAGTTGGAGATCAGACCACCAATGACAAACACACACACACACACACACACACACACACACACAGAGTGACACTGCCCAATCCACATAGAGTCCACAAGGAATCATTGTGTCTCCTGAGGTGTTCTGTGGTTGGTGCTTGGGGAGTATGGGGTACCAGGCCTATTACTATTGGCTATTCATTTCCTATTACACTGGAGCGAAAGCTTTGTTCACATACTTGACAAATAGTGGGTGCCATCATTGATTCTATCCGGACTGGAGAGTTGTGGTACTGTTGACTTCATTGAGCAGTGATCTCCATCTGCCTCTGGGATGGTTTGCAGCCAGCTGTGAAGCCGCTGGTGTGTGAATTAGCACATTCATGTCTAAGGTCATGGTTCTTAAGCATAGGTTTCACATAGCTGGCTGATACATAAGCACCATGGCTGGGACGTGGTCATTCCAAGACCATTCTGTCATGTTTTGGATGGTCTCTCACAAAAGTATGATCAAAAAACGTAAACATAGATAATAGCCATCATGCATAGATAATAGCCATCATGTCTACCACCAGTAACTGATATGCATACGAGGCAGTCACTGTTCCATATACATTTTTACCACCAATCTAAGGGGAAATCTAAGGTGACATTTGTTAGGCTCCTGATTCACACAGTATTTTCCCAGCTCTCTCTATTCTGATGGAAGTGCATTGAACACTTACTGTTAACCCCTGGAAGGCTACTGGAAGTACTGTCTACTAAATCCGGTTATGTAAGACTGTGGTTGGAAAACATGGCCCCAGGTTGGGAATGAGTTGTTGCTTCAGGTGAAAGTGTTCAAGTATCTTGAGCCTGAGAGATTTACAGGTAACTCAGTCCAGTGTCAATTGGAGCTGCCGATTTACAGGCCAATCTATGTTCCTTCTCTCACCTATGACCAAGAGCTGTGGGAGGTGTCTGAAAGAATACGATTGTGGGTCAGAGGCAGCAAAACTGAGATTCTGCTTGATTCTAAGGGCATCTGGACTCAGAGTTAGACAGTGGGGGAGAAGTTCAGACAACCTCGAGAGGGTCAGAATGCATCAAAAGGGGTCAGTAAGGTGGTCTGGGCATCTGATGCCTCCTGGAGATAGTTAAGGAGAGGTGTTCTACGCATGTCAGACTGGAGGAGAACTGAGGGCCAACCTAGAACATGCAGGAGAGATAATATCTCATGACTGCCTTAGAAAGATATCGGTATTCCCCTGGAAGAGCTGAAGGAGGTGGCCAGGGACAGGGAAGCCAGGGCGACTCTGCTCAGACGGAAACTCCCAAGACCATAAGTGGTAGTAAATGGTTGGATAGATGGCTTAACCCCATTGTTTGTGCAAAGTTTGTTATAGAGTTTCATTTTATTACTTCTACATCATCTACTAAAAAAACCAAACATACAAACAAATACAAAAATATACATTTTCAAAAGTTTTGTGGCACACCATTTAATATTAAAATGTAAAAAAAAAACATTAAATATTACCCAAGTAATGTTATGCACCCATCGCGTGATATAAATAAAATGAAACGTGCTCTATGTTAAATTTTGCTCATGAATTGTGTGGAATTCTACCTCACACTTGAATTTTAACACTTTACCACCTAGGACTCAAACCCAGGACCTCCTTGCTGTGAGTCAGATAAGTGAACCAGAACCACCCTGTCGCTGCTTCCTGTTTCAATTTAGCAAACTTTTTCTTAATCAAATCATCAAAAAAAATTAAAATGGGAAAAAAACCTATTATTTATTTATTGATTTGTTGCAATATTTGAATTTAATATAATCCCCCCCCCCCCCAAAAAAAATTCATGTTTTCATTTCCCAGCTTTTTTAATTTGAAATGTAAAATTGTGTATTATTCAGTTTCATGGAAACACAGCAAGCGTTAAATGTTAGAGGATGTCTTATAAAAATAGTGTTGCGTGTGGTTAGCATTAATGAAGTATATGGGGTTGGGAAGTTAAGAAGAAAGTTTGTGTAACAGCACACAGTCCCACCCTCTCCCTCCCCCTGTCCCTGTCCCTGCCCCTGTGAGGGTTGATGGAGGCAGTGGGCCGGGCCTGAGGCCAGCTGAAGTCCATCTGCAGTGCTTTACTTTTCCTGCAGCTTTAATATGATAGATGAGCGAATGGAAAGGCAGAGGAGCAGGGCGCGCGCACAGAGATCTCTTCACCTTTTTCAATTGAACCCGCCTTCCATTTCTCTCCTGACTGAATTTAAACTTAAACGAGCTTAATGTGAGCGAGGCAGGGGGGCAACCAAAACAAGAAAAAAAAAATATATATATCACTTCTTTTCCCCTTTTCTCACCCTCACAGTGCACTTCTCCACTACATCACCTTAGTTTTTTTTGGTGTTTTTTTTTTTTTTTGATGTTTTTCTTTTCTGGTCCCTCCTTGGATACTTTGGCTTTCAGCACGGCTTCACCTGGGCACATCTTTTCCTGAAGTCTCACCAAACCGACACCAAGAGTTCCTTCTGCTGATTTTAACGCACGTCAGGGCAAAAAACAAACAAAAAAAAAAAACAAGCAAGAAAAACCCGCCGACAGGGAAAACTAACTAACGTTTTTTTCTGTCGCGTTAAAGTTACACAATGAGTCTCAAATCAGATTCTGAGCCGAACAACAATGTATCATTAGAGGAGGAGGTAAGGGAAAATCGCTACTCTTCAAAGTTTGTGTGTTTCTGAGGGACGGCGCTGAATAAGATTCACAAACTGTGCGAACTTTTTACCTTCTTTTTTTGCACGCAATTTTAATCTGAAACATGATTTAACTTCTGTTTTGTAGCTGAGAGTCATAAGATTTACAGTCTGACATTTTTTATAGCCAGCACTTCTTAATTTCTAAACATGTCGATTTATGCAGTGATTTTGGCTCTTGAATGTAGCACAGGTGTGTCAGTGTTCATGGTCGCTGTTGTATCCTTCAGAGTTGTTTGTGTTCATTTTGGTTTGAGGAATGTGAGGTGAAAGGAAAGGATTCATTGTGTACTTGGTTACTCATTAATGTCCAGGCTGACATTGGAAGGTAGACTTAATTTGCTTGTATTTTGCTAGTTATGTTTAGTCTGTTGAATTAGCTCTGGGTTTTTTATACTGAATAAAAATAAAATAAACACTTCTATAGCTAGACCATGAGAAATTTTGGGACATTTTATAGCTTAAATGTGAATTTTACACTGAAAAATTTAAAAAATTTTTTAAAAATGTAATTTTTAAAAGCTATCTTTCACCTGGAAAGGTGTCTGTTGTCTATTATTAAAAAAAAAAAAGTAGTCCTAAGCCTTCAGGTTAAGTCCTAAGCCTTCAGGTTAAGTCCCTGCATCTATTGAAAACTATTTTAAAAAGTGTTAAACAATAGCTACAGATGATCCACAATGCCTTTGAAGGACGATGCCAAAAACAGTAAAACAAAAAATAGTGTAATACTTTCCCCCCCTGAGCTTTTATTTGGTTCCACTTTGAAACATCATCCTTCATTTCCCGATTTTTAATTTTTTTATTGCTTATTCGGTTGAATATCTACTAGTCAGTCACTCTCTGTTCGTCTTCATTATGTGAGAATATAAATGGAGGTGTTAACTGCACTGTTTGTGTCCGTGTGGAGAAGCCTGTGTGAACACCGGTAATGTAAATATCTGTCCGTCATGTAGTAAAATGTGTTTGGGATTAAAAAACGTTCAGCTGTAAGGAACACCGTGCTGGTGAAATCTTGTTCAGTCTTCCCATCACCTCTGGCCCCTGCGCTGGAGGGATTTCCTGCTTCATGTCTGATCAGTTTAGTTTTCCCATTATTTTGTTAGGAGTCTCCCCCCCCTGTCTCTTTCTGGGACCACTCCGTTTGTTTAAACCTGTGGGTCAAGCGGCTCTACAGGATATTAATGATGCCGTGTTGCGTTTTATAATAGTCTGAAATTTGGATGAATTGTTCTGAGGGTGTTCGGGAAAGTTCAGATGTGTTGATATGGTCTGTCAGCAGGATTCTGGGTATAAATGATGGCTAGGCTGACAGAGTCCTGAAGCACCATTAAAATCAGTCCAGGTGCTGCAGGTTCTCATCCAGTGGTCACAAGACTGTAGTTAGGACAGGTGTTTCATCCAAAACGAAGCCTTTTCACTTGCCCAAGGGGAAAAAAAAACAATTAGCATTATGTGTAGATTTATTTTGTCAGGTTTTTCTTCCTTTAGTTGTTTAGTTTCATTTTCACATGTATTTCTTTCTTTTTTTTTTAACAGAAGATTTGGTTAGAAAAAGGCACTTTCCCAGCGTTTGTATAATGTCGCTCTCGCCGGCTCACTCTGAGACTATCCTCAGCTTAATCCAGGCCGTGGTGACCTCTCAAATGAAGGAAATGATGGCTTGTTTCCAGCGGGCCTTGTTGGGCCATGTATTAGTGAAAATGACGTTGGGTTGAGGCGGCTCAGGATTTGAAATGCCGGTATTTTGCTGGGTATCTGATTCGTGTTGTTTATTAGGCTTTTAACAGGAAGGTTTTTTTTTTTTTTTTTTTTTTTTTGAAGCGGTAGGTATTACATGCGATGAACTTGAGCAGCCGGCCCACCTTTTGTTTTCTGTTTTAAGATAACGCGTGTACACAAGTATACGTTGGATTTTTTTTTTTGGATCAGGGACAAGTTTGTAGGCAACATTTTTCTCTTCTCTAGATTTTTTTGAATATTTTCACAGAATAGGATAAATGTGTGTTTGCGTTCTCAGGAAATTTCCCACGGAGTTCCTTTACAGCCTTCACTACAGCAATCACTATTTCACTGTATCCACCAGTATCATTTGCTTCATCTAATTAATTTTGAAGTACAGTTTCTACTTTTTTCTGCCTTCCACTGCATCGAAGCAGGATTTCTTTCTCATTCCCCATTAGAGAGATTTCTTGCATCCACGAGAAACACTTTTTCACGCTCGGTTCACTCACTCACACCTGGTAGCCATGCACACACTTAATGTCTTCACTTAACTAACACCGTTTCTCATGATCTTTGTGTACAGTCGAACTTAAATACTGAACAAAAGCTGCAGGAAATGGAGGGAGTTTCTGAGACAGTAGGAAGGGAAAAGTTGCAAGCGGGCAGGACTAAAGGTAGTTTGAAACTTGATTAATCCACAGTATATTTTATAATTTTCAGGTACTGTTACTGTTCCACCAAAATCAAATTCACAGTAAAAGCACCTTGTTATCAGACTCCTAGCAGCCCATTGCATATCCACACTAGTTTCTCACAAATGGATGTTCAAGGAATCTTTTGTTTTGTTCTGTAGTTGCTGAGGTGTTTTCATTTTCTAGGTACGAACACTTTTTGTCAGTGGTCTTCCAGTAGACATCAAGCCGCGGGAGTTGTACCTGCTGTTCAGGCCTTTTAAGGTATTTCAAACAACTGAGTGCTCCGAAATGACGCTTTTTTCCACTTTTATATGGAATTTATCATTATTTGTTTATTAATGTCTAAAATATGAAGCTGCACCTGTTTTAATTATATTATGTGAAGAGCCTTATTTATACAGTCATTTCTGGTGGGTTGGGTTTTTTTTTGTTTTTTTTAACAGGGATATGAAGGCTCACTTATAAAACTAACCTCAAAGCAGGTAAATAATATATAAATTACATTTGTTTTTTTTTTTCCACCCTCACTTTTCAGGCATGTCTTGTTTATGATGTCTTGATCCTTCTAGCTTTTTTTCCTTCTCTTTTTTGATATGAAGCAGAAGGATGCTCCATGTTTAATCTCTCTCTCTCTCTTTCTCTCGTCCAATCCCCCTCAGCCTGTTGGCTTTGTTACCTTTGACAGCAGGTCTGGGGCCGAGGCAGCAAAAAACGCATTAAATGTAAGTAACCCGTAAGTTCAGTCGTTTGTAAGTAAACATCTGCGGCAGTGAAAACTGATTAAAATTGATTATCTTCTCACCACATCTTGCATGTTCAAGTTTGACTCAATGACTCTCATCCTTAAATAAGTTCACCTCACTCATTTTTAGACTCTAAAAGTGTAAAGTTCCATGACGTCACTGGGTTGTTGGCTTGGTTTGTAAAAGCCCCTAATTCTGTCAAAATACAGTAGATGTCTGATGTATCTGTTAAGCTGGTCCACTCTCTGATGCCCTGGAAGCTAATCATTGCTGTGGTACTTACTAAATTGATTTACGTGCAAATTTTATATGCTAGGACACTATTACAAGTTATAGAACAATATTTTTGGACATTTTCCCAATAACTATATTTTTATACGGGACGCATTATGGTATGACACTCTCCTTCCGTCCATAAACCTTATTGACCAAAAACTCTAACCTTTGCTTTAACTTCTTACTGCCATGGTAAAGTTACAGTCATGTAGTTAATGCTATTGTGTCTGTATTTTAATGGTGACAGGAATGTTATGCACCACTGGTGTTCTTGTTGTATTTGGTACAGAGGAAAAGTGTGATCTGATTGGTTCACTCTCGGGATAATTGACATTATCCACCTCGAAAACTCAGAATAAAGCTTTAGTCAAAATGGTGGACAAAAACCACCTTGTTGAGGCCACTGATTCAGAAAGGTCAGCAAAGTGCTGTCCTATAGCCGTCACATTTACCAAATTTTCATTTTATCAAACTGAGTTTCAAATAGTGTAAATGCAAAAATACTACTTGGAAATTCAATAAAAATTGTGACCATCACAAACCATAAGTGTCTGTCATTTGGATTCCAGCAGTTGTCCTCTTGGGAAATGTTTGTTTTTTAATGCTTAACAGTGGACCAATAAGATCGTTCCATTCCTGTGTAGTATACACTAATGATTATACTATATATTACGCCATTAAAGATTTTCACAGAAATAAATAACATAACTGCACATGGAGGCTGTTTGTAAACGGTGCCCATTTACGCCCTTCAGTCCTGCGCTTGCACATTTTGTTTTTAATCTTTGCTTCAGAACTCAGTGTTTTTCTCACGTAAGTTTTGGGATAATGATGCCCTGTTTTCCCACCTGTGACCACCGCTTCACCTTCTGCTGCAACATTTTACAGACTCTTCAGTGATGTATACATTGGGGGTAAAAACTCTGCAGCTAAAACATTTGTTTATTTCAGGAGGAAAGTTAATATTTCTATTGGATTGTGATGCTCATGATATTCAGCTGGCTGATATGAATGGTCATATCGTGATGTATTACATCAATATGTTACCCAGCCCTATGCCAGAAAATGAATTGGGGTTAATGTTGTGCTTCTTCTGTGTTATGAACATGATGCTCCTCTAACTGTTCAGTAGAGTAATTCTAGATCACAATTAGTAGAAAATTACCCTCAAGCCTTTGTGTTTTGCTTCACTTTCCTGTATACAAGGGGATCCGCTTTGATCCAGAGAACCCTCAGACACTGCGTCTGGAATTTGCTAAGGCTAACACCAAGATGGCAAAGAGTAAGCTGATGGGCACACCGAATCCCTCCAGCCTGCACCCAGCTCTTGGGGCTCACTTTATTGCACGTGATCCATGTGAGTTACTTTTGTTACCCTTTTGATTATATCATATATTGAGAAGGTTCTTTTGTTAATACAGTTTTAATTATTGCATGTCTTCAGAGTGTGTTTACTATTGTGTCCCGTCTTAACGAGGGGGGGTTGGGAGAAAAAAATGCACAGGTTATGCAACAGCAATTGGGCATACAATCATCCTGCATACTTGTGCACTTTGGACCACATGTGACCAGCTGTTCCTTGTTCTCTGCAGATGATCTGACTGGCGCGGCACTGATCCCAGCATCCCCAGACACATGGACACCATACCCACTCTACACCACTGAGCTAACCCCTGGCCTGCCCCATGCAGCCTTCACATACCCTGCAGCCGCAGCCGCCGCCGCCGCCCTGCACGCCCAGGTGAGGGAGCAACCGGTGTGTCCCTGTTCCTTTCCCTTCAATCACATGCTGTTTGGATGAGCCTGTGTACCTGCTGATCCTTTTATTTAAACTACACAATTTTTTACACTCCATTTCTTAGTAAACATGCACCACTGACTAAAGAATGGGTGATGAAAGGAATGAGTGAGCAGCCTGGTCTGAAGAGGCTTTTTTTAGGCCAATTGAGTGAGGAATCAGTGACCTCTCTCATCATGCGATACAGATTGATGTCGGCGTAATTTATTTGGCTTCATCCTTAATAAACCTGCTTTCCTAATATATTGTGCTCTTTTTCTCCCCAAAAAAGCCCTCCATTTGCCAATGTTGCTAAGGGATAACAACAAAGAAAATCTGTTTTTAATTGCGTCCCAGCTTGGATTATACATTGGTTGTCGAGTGAATCTGTGGCCGGTGGAAGCTGGTTAAACGTTAGCCAAAAAGGCATGTGTTTGGATTTTTACAAGCTACTAAAACAGCACAGAGCGAAACTGTGAACTTTTGTTCTACATACAAATAACAGCTTTCTATCAATCGATCTATATATATATATATATATATATATATATAAAATGTATGTGTGCGTATTCATTGCTGCTGAACATTCTCTATATTCACAGCAACAACACCAGAATTTCCTTTGTTCCAATATTAACTTCCCAAAAATTTAAATGGCATCAAAGTCAAAACAAAAGAATTTGTAATCTCGTTTCGGATGTTGTGGGGTTTCTTGTCAGGCTGGTTTTAATATTTAATGCTGTTCACCTCCATGCCTAATTAAATGTGACTGGTCTCGCAGATTTGTTCATTTCTTCTTGACGGATCATGTTTATTGATTAAACAGGCGAACTGGGCTTTCTGTTGCCATGACCACAAGGCATTTTATATGTAAGGATTAGGGTGGTTGGTAAAGCACTTTAAAAATCTTGTTACAAATCTCACTTGAACTTGTCTGGTTCATCATTCCTGTACAACCCCTGGCCAAAAATATTGACTCACCACTCTTGGATGATGTTCCTACAGCTGTTTTATTTTGTAGGAGGAGTCACATATGGCACATGACTGTTTTTGTTTAACCAGCTGAACAAATTTTGGCTTAAATTTTTTCTCATTCTATTGATGACAGATGGGCTTGATCATTATTTTTTCAGGAAGACAATGCACCTTGCCAGAGCAGACTGTTTCTTCAAGAAAGGCAGGTCAAGTCCATGACATGATCAGCAAACAGACCAGATCCCAGTCTAGTTTATGGTGAAAAAATGTCATAAAAGGCAGAGGAGGGGTTCCCATGAGTCCATAATCTTTTTTTTTTCACTATTGAGTGAATGTTTTGCATAATTTTTTCCATGTTTAGATCTGGAAAAGGAATTATGATTATTCACTCCAGTTTTATTGAATTTGTTTAGGTCCATTATACAAAACCTGAAGGGTTAGCTGTTAGATTAAAATAGTTTTGGGTAATATCTGGGATTTATTTTCCTACAGAATCAAGCAACTAAAGAAACATCATCCAACTCTGGTGCTTCCATATTTTTGCTAGAAGTGTATTTCAGAGAACAGCAGCAATTAATTAGACCTTCGAGGAACATGTGGTGTTGCGTTTATTTTTGGTGGAATGTACTGCTTCTTTTTATACTGGTGGGGATAATGTGTATTTAACAGCAGCACCCCCTCAAACAGGCCAGGACCAGACATGAAATTAAGAGCCACGATAGTATGAGTAGTAACACTCCTAAAGCTAACATTCATAAAGCCTCTAGTGTGCCATTGCTCCTTCTTGAACAGGTTCTGTTATCACCTGAAGTTGCTCGCTAAATAGATCTGCTTGCTGGACAACCCCACTCAACATGTTGATATCAATTCTGGGGGAAAAAGGGCTGTTAACCATTGCTTCATATCCTGCTAAAAGAAAACGGAATGAAATCACCCAGTTTTATGGTCATTTATGTTGAAATAAGTGTCTGTGTCACTTAAACTATTACATACACACAAATTAGGTGATTGGTAATGAGGACCAATACTGGTACACTTTAAGGATTATGTCTGTATATTGATTGTTCACTGTTCATGCAGTGATCAGCCATGTTGATTTTGATGTTCCAGAATCTTATAATTTACAATTTTTTTAGCACGTGTGTGTAGGTATGTATGTTTCTCTCTTCCTGTGCTCAAAGTCGCTCTTCTTCCTCACAGATGCGCTGGTACCCCACGCCCTCAGACACTTCACAGCCCGGATGGAAATCCCGGCAGTTCTGTTAAATATTTGACTGTAAGTGTCTTGAAATGTGCTGAGCTTTGATTTTATTATCTCCGTGTGAACATGGCCCTGTTTGTATGTGTTTCACCTACAGGTGGTGCTCAGTACATGCGGGTTCCTCCCTCCCATCCTCTGAGTATGGTGTACTGGGCTAAAAATTAAATTCAGTCAGGTATCTTTAACAAAAAAAAAAAAGTGTGTAAATGACTTTGGGATTCTGGAGAATCCTTTTCTCTGAAGGACCTCAAGCATAAAAAACAGGATGTTGTCTAAAACTGAAGCCTCGTGGGCTAATGGTACAGTCTCCACTTTTCAAGGCCACTCGTGATGAGAATTTCTAGCTGCTCGCTGTTGGTTGTGTGTTTTGGGTGGGAAGGGGATATTCATTATGCATGTTGAAGTATACTATATGGCATGAAATGTAGAATGCAAAGTCTTTTTCCTCCTCGTGCTGCCATTGGTCGAGCCCTTTAGCGTCCTTGCTTCTGTGAAGATCTTGTATTTGACATGTACGATGTTACTCGCAAGGTAGACGTCTACATCTAGTTACAGTCAAGTCTGCTTTGTTTTTTCGTGTGTGTTCAGAATGAATTCCACATGCACTGGGTTTATTATTGTTATAATTATCATTATTACAATTTTTTTCTGTTCTCTATGATTGTGACTGTAAAATTGTCCATGATGGATGAATCCTTCTGAGACGCTTCTCCTTGAGACCTCAAAGCCGTCGGCCCTGTTCTGGTATCTGTGCTTGTTTAGAGTATATTTGAACAAAAAGAAAAGTACAAGTATTTTTGTACATGAGTGTAATAATGGATATTTATGCATTTTGTTTGGTTATTTTTTGTGAAATTAAATAAGCATATCTGTAGATGTTTAGTCTACTTTTTGTTATATATATATATATATTTACTTTTAATCTTGTTTGAAGTAGATATGTGCAATTTGTTTTTTTTTTTTTTTCTGTGTGTGAGTGTGTTGGGGGTCAGGGGGCGGTACTGACCTGCCCAAACTGTGGCAGAACTGAGTTTAATGAATAAAATAGTCTGCTAAGTCAAAGTGTTTAAAAAAGAAAAAAAAGTGGAACTAGATTTGTTTTTCTTCCAGAATGTCAAACTGGATAATAAACATCTTGATCGCTAACATCTTTCCTGATTTCTTTTCTTGATGAAGTAGAAAATGTATTTCTCTGAAGTGCAAACACTGCACTCAAAGCCTGAAATACATACAGGGTTAAAAAAAGGAAAAAAAGCTTGTTCGTTCTCCATTTTAGGTCACTCTGTGCTCACTCGTATAATTTGAGCGACTTTACTGACGTCTGCCTCGACTTCCTTTTTGGGCATTGTTCTGAGACCGGTTCATTTTAACCATCGTCTTATCTCATAACGCTGGAGCCAAGTTTATCTTCTCATAAGTTTGAGCTGGAGGTTTTTCTGCCCACAGATTCCATAAAGATTCTGGAAGGCACTTGTCATGATACAAACATGTTTCCAAAGCATTACGTAAGCAGGAAAGCAGTGTTTGTAGGAATTGCTCCAGGATTGATTGCAGGAAACTGAAAGCTGAGCGGGGAAAGCTTTAAACAGCTGGGTTCAGTACACTGGATTCCTGACCAAAACATGTTTGACATGGCAGTTCTGCAACCTCGGACGAAAGATAGTCAACACACTTAAAGGATCATCTGGATTTTTTTTTTTTTTTTTTTTTACTTTGTATATTAAAAAAACGAATCTGAGATAAAACACTCATTTTTCTTTAACATTTTCCTTCATGATTCATACTTCTACCAGTTAATTGTTTAAAATGTTGATGTAAATAATGCAAAAAAATATGGAATCGCTCCATGTTCAGGAAAAACTGGGATCAGCGCGTAAGCCACATGTATAAGTCATGTACTGACTCAAGTCTGAAAATGCGGATTAGTCTGTAGTAAACACAACGTTATAAGAGCTGAGGTTTATTGCATAGAAATGCTTTCCCTACAAGAAAGATATCAGCTGAAACAGTAGAACAGATTATAACACTCCTTCGGGAAGGAAAAGTGCACAGTGTGTAACAAGATTAAACAAGATTTAGTTAAATAAAATGTATTTATTTATTTTTGATTTTGCGATACTGTATTTAATCCTACAAGTGAAATTTCTGCCTCTGCATTTAACCAATCCAAAGTGAGAACACAAACTCGGAGAAGTCGGTTGCCACACAAAGCAGTGTCCGGAGAGCAGTTGGGGGTTCGGTGCCTTGCTCAAGGGCACTTCAGCCATGAATGTGGAGGAAGGGAAGGTGCAGCTCCCTCCCCTACCGCCACACATATTTCCTGATGTTTCGGGAGTCGAACCAGAGACCTGCCACAAAGTCACTACACACAGCACAGAACTCGCATGTCCCAGAAGTGTGAGCACTCTTGCTTAGCCCTGTTATTATATGCCTTGTTCTTTGTCTCCCTTCAGGAATTTCCTGAAAGTGAGCACACATTCCTGGCTCTACAACTGTCTGTACTGTTGAGCTTGAGATGTTTTTGTTTCGGTGGGGTAAAAAAAAATGCCGCTACTGGAGAAGGTTGGAGTGCTCTGGCTCACTTGACTGACAATCTGTCTGCAGATGTCTTTTAGAAGAGTGTTCTAAATGTGTTTCTAGACTTATAATGTATTTTATTTCACCTTCGAGCTGTGAACAATTAGTCTGGATTGGTTTTTCATGTCAGGTTTCTGTATATACTTTTCCCCCCCAGCCTGGAAATTAGCACCTCAGATCTGTGTACGTTGCTGCTCAGGCTTTACATTTTCCCCTGAAAGATCAGGAGTGAACTCAGGAGGAATAGAATGCAACAGGTTGTAATTGTTACGGTACAGTAGAATTCAACATTGCATTCAGCACAACACAATTTACAGCCCACTCCTTTAATTAAATTTTTTTCAAATATTATTAAATCATAGATCATTACTGAAATTTTTATTTTTTAGCAGATAATTTTACATTTAATTGTATTAACTATAAAGTAAAAAAATCTTAAAATTAGTGAAATTATTTGTTTATAGTAAAACAAAACAATTTTAAGTAAGTAAAGTAAATTATTACATATAGTATTCAGAAATGCAAGTTATAGCCCATAGTTTTACCCAAAAGCCAAACAATAACCAACTCTAATCCAAATAAAACAAACATCTGAAATTATCTAACAAAAATAATATATAGTAGTGTGCAGTGAAAATTATACACCACCACTTTTGTCTAAAAGGGCTCCTAATTAAAAGAAGTAAAAAATGTTCTCTATAGTGTTTTTGTGAAAATATATTGAACAATGCTATTGTAGGTAACGAGAACCAAAAAAATAATTTTGACAAGTACACTGCAGTAAAATATGGCTAATAAACAAAACCACTGAAACTACCAATTTTTTCCAAAAATTTAAAGTTATCACAAATTTTCTTTCTTTTTTTTCACAGCATGAATGAACTTTAAACCATATAGAATGGTGTAGCGAGTGAAGACATTAAAAAATACAGTGATGCAGTGATGATTATACACTTTATAAAATGAAGATTAATCAGAAACCAAGTTCTTCTATTCTTTGATTACTTAACAGGCTATTCTTTGATTAAAAAAGTCAACATTTATTGTGACCACCCTTTACTTTTATTACAGCATTTAACCTTTCAGGCATGGTGTTCCTATATTTTTTCTTCATTCGCTAAACCATTCCATAAGGTTTGAAGTTTTTACATAGACACTTAACACTTGAACCCTACGCCTGCACACTTTATATGTCACTTTATACCTGGACACTTTATACATCTACATCTACACACTTTACACTTCACTTTACACCAGCACACTATATAAATTCGTCACTTCATACCTGGACACTTTTTCACTTCACACATTACTTTACACCTGGACAGGACTACTTTACACCTACACACTTTAAACTTCATTACTTTACGATTGGACACTTAACTTAAATGTTACACTTGAATATTTTACACTTGGAAAGTTCACTTGAATATACAGTTGAATAATTTTCAACAATTTTATTTTAGTAATTTCATTCATTCATTCATTTTCAGTTTATTCCTTATTAGGGTCGTGGGGAGACTGGCACCCAAATCTAGTCATTTATGATGTATATAGCAATTCTTTTTTTCCCTTTCCATTAATCATATTTTATATTGTACGTCTAGTGTTTTTTCCAGTAAATCACTTGTCTCGGTGTGTGTGTGTGTGTGTGTGTGTGTGAGGGGAATAGAAAGAGAGTATACTCTGCAGTTTACTTTATCCCTCACCACAAGTACAAGTTTCAAGTTTATTTGTCATATACAGGTAACAATGAAACATCACTACCGGCAATGAAATTCTTGGACTCAGAGC
>JBCNYG010000007.1:872317-884949 GCA_039654305.1 Porochilus rendahli | reverse complement strand
ACGCCCGAGCTGGGAATCGAACCCAGGACCTTCTTGCTGTGAAGCGGACGTGCTAACCACTACGCCACCGTGCCGCCAACTCAATTTCAATTGCAATAAATCAGGGATTTTGGTATATTTTTAATATTTTTTTTTCAATGCATATTGTATTTTACTACTTATAAATTGTATAAGTGATAATAATTAAATTAAATATGTAGCAAAGTAGGGTGGCACGGTGGCGTAGTGGTTAGCATGTCTGCCTCACAGCAAGGGGGGCTTGGGTTTTATTTCCAGGCTTGGGCATTTCTGTGTGGAGTTTGCATGTTTTCCCCATGCTTGCCTGGGTTTCCTCAAGGTTCTCTGGTTTCCTCCCACAGTAAAAAAATAAAACATGCACAATAGGCTAATTGGCTGTTCCAAATCACCCCTAGGTGTGAGTGTGAGTGTGAATGGTTGTATGTGTGTTGACACTGCAATGGACTAACGAGCTATTAAGAGTGTACCCTGCCTTCGTCCGTAAACGCCAGCCTCCCCGCGACCCTAATTAGGATTAAGTGGCTTAGAAAAGGAATAAATCACTGAATGAAGCAAAGTTTTTCAAATCAACATAATATGTCACATATTATATATCATGTGTTATAACAATACAGGTTCATGGTACTTTCTTCTGAGACACTGTTAGCAATTAGATGCAAACACAACAATATACAGTACACATAAACTATCTAAGACCGAGCCTTAAAGCTTGGTTTAAAAACTGCCAGTAAACTTTCTGAAGACCAGAAAAAAAAATTGTAGTGGTTATATTTGATGATTTATGAACCTTGGGATTTCACAACAGAATGAAAATTGCTTTTATTTTGGCTTTTTTGAGTGGACATTTATCAGCTAACATTTTTTATAACTCATGAGTCTAAGGGGTAATATGCTAAATTCCACGTTTTGTCACATTACAACAACAAAAATTTTTAAATGTTATTGGGATTTTATGTGATCAACCAACACAAAGTGGCATGTAATTGTGAAGTCAAGGAAAATGATACATGGTTTTCAAAAGTGTGTGGTGTGCATTTGTATTCAGGCCCCTTTACTCTGATAACCCTTTATAAAATCACGTAAAATTCACTTGCCTTCAGAAGTTACCTAATCAGTAAATAGAGCCCATCTGTGTGTAATCTAAACTCAGTATAAAGCTGTTCTGTGAAAGTCTCAGAGGTTTGTTAGAGAACATTACAGAACAAACAGAATCATGAAGCCCAAGAAAAACACCAGACAGGTCAGGGATAAAGTTGTGGAGAAGTTTAAAGCAGGGTTGGGTAATAAAAAAACATTGTGTGGCTAAATTGAAAAAAAAAACAGAACTTTTTGTCCTAAATACAAAACTGAACACTGCATATTGTCCTGAACACATCATCCCCACCGTGAAACATGGTGGCGGCAGCATCATACTGTGGGAATGCTTTTCTTCAGTAAGGACAGGAAAGATGGTCAGAGTTGATGGGAAAATGGATGCAGCCCGTGTTGGAATCTCAAAAGACTTGAGGTGGAACCTTGTAAACCTTGCAACAGGACGATTACCCTAAAGATACAGCCAGAGCTACAATGGAATGGTTTAGATCAAATACATGTATTAGGACCCAGTCAAAGTCCAGATTAAAATTTAATTGAGAATCTGTGGCAAGACTTAAAAATTTCTGTTCATAGAAATCCAAACTGTCTCTTTTGCAAAGAAGTATAGGCAAAAATATCATGGTAGAAACATACCCTAAAAGACTTGCAGCTGTAATTGCTGTGAAAGGTGGTTCTACAAAGTATCGAATTGTAAATGCATGCCACACTTTTCAGATTTTTATTTGTAATTTTCCTTCCACTTCACAACTATGCAAAATGAATTTGCAAATCCAAATAACAGACTGTCAAACTCCCTTCAGAATTCAAACTCCTTCCAAAAGGAGGCCAAATCTCAGTAATTTTACTTATTAAGTAGTAATCCATGCTTCAACAGTAGAGTAATGCAGGCTTAAAAAGGGGGGAGGTCAGGGATTACATTTCTGTTGGATTCAATCGGAAACCTCACCAGGTGGATACATACACACTGTACCTTTAAGTATATTTTGTGTTGAAATATTAGTCCAACAAAGGAGAGCTATGGGGTCAAAGCCATAAATGTTTCCTATCATAACAAAGTATTAGTGTAAGAAAAAGAAGAAACTGAAGAGGAAGAAGAAATAGTGGAGGGATTTTATACCCAAGGTCAATGTGCAGCCAAAACATACAAGGAATATACGCCAACATTTGGGATGAAATAAAAAAAAAAATCACCTCAGTGAGATGAAGAATAAAAAAGATTAAAATATAAAAATTGAGCTACACATGCTACTTCTGAGCTACGAATGATTCTGGTCCTGCTCTGCATCATGTGATCCATCTTGTTGTGCTCCTTATTTGATGAGCCTATCTCCACCTACTTCAGAATTTTGTATCATGTCAAAAAATGCTGGGGTGTGTCAGGGGTAGGTGGTATAGGGAGCGAGGTAGGTGCAAAGCTTCTCACCCTCGGGGAGAGCCCCGCCACCAAGACCCTAAGATACTTGAACTCCTCCACTTAGAGCCGGACTTCATTCCAGACCCAGAGGGTGCATTCCCCCCTTTTCTGGCTGAGAACCATGGCCTCGCACTTGGAGGTACTGATTCTCATCCCTGCCGCTTCACACTCCGCTATGAATCACTCCAACGAGAGCTTGAGGTCCCAGTCTGTAGCCAAAATGACAATTTTACCCACAAAAAGCAAAGACAAGATCCTATGGCCACCGAACGAGAACTCCTCAACACCTCGTCCGTGCCTAGAAATTATGAGCAGAACCGGAGACAAAGGACAGCCTTGGCGGACATATGTTTGTATGCTTGGAGCTATTTTGTAGGATCATCATGCTCCTGGTAGGGTCACCCAAGAAAAACAGGTCCTAGGTGAAGGTCCAGACTGTGGTTCAGAAGACACCTATGGAAGGGAAAACAGTGGACTTGTGGGAAGGGCTATAGGGGTTGGGTGCGTTGTGAGCTGGGTGGCAGCAGGGTTCTGTCGGACCTATCCTCGGCTACTGACTCTGGCTCTAGGGCATTTTCTTTTCTGTTTCATTTTGAAACTAAGAAAAGCTGAAGGTTAAGGGCCTTGATAAAGGCATTATCAGCTGGGTAGTACTGGGGCTTGAAGCCCCGCCCTCCTGATCAGTAGCCCAAAGCCTGAATCACCTTGCTCCAAAGAGGGCAAATTAGACTACTCAGTTACACTAATGTGCATGTCTTCAAACTGTGGGAAGAAACTGGAGTAGCCGGAGTAAACCCAAACATCCACACTCTGTCAGCCACAAGATTTGAACCTGGAACCTTATTAATGCGGGGCAACAGAGCTAACCACTGAGCCACTGTCCCGGTGTCAGTATTAATACTAGCATTCATCACCATGCAGTCATATCACTTGTTTTACTGTCGGAATTATTTGAGGAGCATTTGTCAATATCAAAATATATGTTGATAAACTGGGCCGCAGGGACACAAAATGAGTATTCTATTAAAATCAGTATTCTATTTTACTGCAGATACATCAGGTGATTTTCTTCACATTTAAAGCAGCAGTGCTAGTTCCTGTCTTTGCCAGGAGAGAGCAGTAAATATCAAGTTAATGGTACATAAAGAGCAATTTGATGAGCGGAGATCTGGTCTGAAGACTTTGGTTCGATATATACAATAAAGTCCCCATCATGTATAACGAATGACTGTCTCACAGTTCTGGTGGGTTGAACATCATCCATCCCTCACACTTAGGCTTCACAAGTTTGGAGTTGGAGGTGGAGCAGAGACATTTTTCACATTTATTTCACTCTTCTGGATTGATTTTCTTTCTTTTTTTCTATTTTTTTTAGTTCTGGGATAAATGCCCCTACAATCTCAAGTGTTCATATTGCCAATGAGAAATCTTGGTTTAAAATGGGCCACATTCTCTTTACTGACCCTTTCCTTTCCTGATATTTCTCATAATTTTCCTGTGAAAGTTTCTCCTACATTCATTCAATGCATTTATTTATCTGAAACGTATATGTACACAAAGTACAACATTAACAACAGCAAAAGTAATAATAACAATAAAGGAGTTATTGCTCTTTTTCATGACGTTCCTGACGTTGTTGTCATTCCATTTGCTTTAAATGTGTACTAGAGTACTAGTACTCTAGAACTTCCCCACATTTTACAAGTGTCATTATAACATAGTAGTGTACGACCCACTTTTCTGTTTCCTTTTAGTTCACCATACAGTAAAGCTTTCACTGGGCCTGTCATCATTCATCATTCATCCATCCACCCGAGATGATTTTTGAGTAGTTTGACTTCAATGTCGTCAACAATTGCACTTTTAAGAACTTCATCATTTGCGACAAAATGGTCCCACTCTATACCAAATATAGATCTGAGGTGTCGTTGCTGAATTGTTCTTAGCTGTTTTTGTAAAGGGTCAGTGTTTCACTACCACAGAGAAGAAGAGGGATCATGCATTGGTCATAGATTCTAATTTTGGTCTTTGAAGTCAATTCTCTGCAGCCAAACACTCTTTTCCTTAGACGACCAAAGGAACAGGAGGAACTTTTGTTTTCTTGCGTTGACTTCTTCATTCAATGTGTAGTGATTTGACACATAACTACCCAGGTATTTGAACCGATCCACTCATGCTAGCTTTACATTGTCTACATGAAATTCTGATTGAGTGCCAATGCTCATCGTTTCAGTTTTAGATGTATTGATTTGTAGACCCATTTTCTTTGATGCTTGGTTGTAGGCGGACAGAAAGATCTGATGACCTTCTGCACTGTTGCTGGAAAGGGCTATATCATTGGCATGTTGGGCTTCTTGTATGAACACGTGCTTGACTTTTGACTTTTCTTTTAATCTTCGCATATCAAAAAGATTGCCATCATAACTAAATGTACTTTTACACTGTAGTTGGAGTTAAATAAATTACAAACGGGGTGGGAGCAAGTTTACACCCCTGCTTTACACCACCATCATAACTGAAAGCTTCTGACAGTTCTTCATCGACAATAACCCTCGCCTGTACATTGGAGTAAAGATTGGATCTTTGAATATGTGCTGCTGGCATGATTGAGAGGACCTCTCGTACCCCACCATGCATCCAACACATAATTATTAAAACATGGGGCACAAGTTGGGTTTTGAGCACAGGAGGTGTGTGAGCTCCTACAGGAGCCCCTAGTACCTGGGCCTTGCATGTTCTCAAATGGGAACATGTCTACAAATGGTATGCAATCTCTCACCGGGATTCAGAGCTCTGCCTGGATCCTGGAGTGGTTTCCCAGATAGCATGAAGTCCCTGTCTACATTGAAGGTTTACGTAAACTTGTTACAACCTTTCTAAAGCGAACAAGGCACCCATGTTCTTGCCATTGCATAGGAGTTGCTTTGACCAATATTTGGTGTTAAGTTCATCTTGCATGTGTGGTGGCTGGATAACTGTTGGACTAACTTTATGGTCGTACGTGAGAATTGTATCCAAGCTCAAATCATCTATGTTTTTTAGACAGTGAATTGATCTCACAGCGATCCATGTGCGGGAAGCTGCTGCATGTTTTCTGTTATGCTCCAGGCACACAATAGTACTATTTGATCATCAGAATAACTTTTTATATGTCTTGGACTCAAAAAGACCCAAGAAGCTCAACCCCCTGCCATGATATGCTCTACGTATTGCACCAACAAGACAGAGGTTGTCATCCAGGTGATTTTTCCCAGCACTGGAGGCTATGTAGGGTGAATCAATATGCTAGCACACCGGATACCACCCAGGATTCTTTGTCATTTGGAAACACTGCCAATCTGGCAAACACTTTAGTGAAACTGCTCCCAGGATATTATGGCTGTAATAACAACAGTGTTTATAGAGGCGTTCATAGAACCTCAGTTATAAATGTTATTAGCATTTCACGAAAACTAGGAACAGAGTAGCTCCACTAATTTGGACTTTATAGCATCCAACCTTATTGCCTTCCTGGCAAATGGTTCTGTAGCTAGGTACATCTGCATCAGCATGAACATTTGCAGCATCAGCATTGATTATACGTACTTACATTAAGCAGTAGCATAAATAAGCTATGAATGACCAACTGATAGCCTGGGCACGTATGTGCTTGTCCCTACAAGTTGGGATGATGATTGTTCCACCACTGTACCAATAAATATTTGCCTTTTATTTGTATTTCCACCGAACAGTACATTTTAATGGTATTACAAGGGTGCTCTTGAGGAACCCTGACCTTTTCCTCGTGTATTTAAGCATTGGTTGTGGCTAAAAATACTTCTGGCACTGTTGTTTGGCTTTAACGAGGGATGTTTCTCTGCAGGTTAATTGTGGATTTGTATTAGCACCCCAGTGCACTGTTTACATATATATCTGTGTGAGTGTGTGTGAAGAGAGATGCCTGTTTTACTGGTTCCAAAGCAAACACAGAGATGTAGAAATCCTCCGATGCTGTTGCCTTAGCAACACACCCTTTTAAGCCTGGCTGGACTTAACTGCACTGTATTTCCATCTGCAATCAACAAATGAGATTCATATTTCCGGCTGATTAAAACAAGACCTACTGGCAGGAGAACTCTCAGTGACCAAGTGTGCCATGGCTCTCATCCAGGCACTGTGTGCTGTCCCTCTGGAGGTGTGTGTTATGGGCTGCAAATGACTGCAATGCCCTGTTGTTTTCCCTCATCTCGAGCCCTTGGTGTAAATTCCACACCTATCTGTGGAAAATGGAGCGGGGTGCAAACCGACGTGCTTGTGAAAGGGATCTGATGTTGGAGCACTGTTGGCTACCAAGCATCTTCTTTGCCCTGATGTTATTTATTATAATTTAGTTGTATGCTGCCCCCTACTGTTCAGTATGAGGTACAGGCTGATGAATGGCTCGATATACTGAGAAATTTGTGGGTATGTGTGTGTTATTTATTATTGATTTTTTTTAAGAAACCAAACCTCTATTTGTAGTAGTATTGAACAGCACTGTTCAACCTGTTTCTTAAAAATACACAAAGCCATCAGGCAGATGATTCTGTACAGAGCTGCTCAAGAGCTGAGTCATTTCAGTGTGAGTACGACAGAGGGAGGGGGACAGAGAAAGAAAGGGGGATGACATGGATAGAAATAGAGTGTGGCATGTTTGTACTGTATACATAAGGAGAGAAGGGGGGAGAAAAAAGAGGTGAATGAATGAATGAGAGAAGCCGGGGGAAATATGTTTGAGAAGAGAGAGAGAGAATGAGAGAGAGAGTGTTGTAAGAGGAGAATGGAAGGGAGGGGTGTGCTAACGTGGATGGGGCGGAGGGGGCTGGCAGACCTGTGAGATCTCTAGGCTGCGCTCACATGCAGTTGCCTCCGAGCAGACAGAGAATAGCTTTTCTCCCAGGAGAGACTCACGAAACACTGCTGTACCTCTCCTCCTATCATCCGCACTAAGCAGGGAGCTCCTTCAATGGCATGTGAGGCTGAGGCGCGATAGAGCACAGCAGCAGCATCCCCCTGCCTTTCAGCCTGGACGTTTGGAAGTTGACATTTCTCTACAGAAACCCCTCACTCCAACAGCCTTGCATCAGGATTCAGAGGAAAGCCAGGACTCACTGAGGTTTTTCCCAGAGTCGATGTCTTCAACTGCCACGTTTACAGATCCTACAGGTGGCACTCCGAGCAACTGTTGAAGCGTGTAAACCTCCTCGTCGCTGCTCATGTGAGTCTCTGGACCAGCTTGAAGGTGTGAAAACAAATCGGCTTCTAGGGAAAACTCTAAAAGGATAGATCAGCGATGAAGATGACCCCGATGCAGAAGCTGCTACAGCTGCCGGCCAATGCCGTGAACATTGTGAAGACGGTGCAGGGGGTGGCGCAGGGCCAGGAGGAGGCACGCAGCCCTGTGCTCACCCCAGATGGTGGGTTACAGAACTGGTACAGTGCTGTGCAGCCAGAGGAGCTACGCCACCTCCGTACCTCCAGCACCGTTGGTGGAGGAGGGGAAGCAGGAGAAGGGGGAGGCACTCATGAGGAAGGGCTCCCCAGTGCTCAGACGCAACCCCTGCGGTAAGGACATACACAGATGCACTAGGCATTGCAGGAATACACACACACACACACACACACATATGCAAAATGGTACTAGAGACTACTGCGTTGGACATTTTTGAGTCGATGAACAGTTGAGCGTTTAGACAATGGGGAGTTCAGTGATGTATAATTTATTGCTTGACTGAACAGCAGGTCACTTTTGAATGCTTTTGAATATTAATGAGTGTATATCTTATTATTACAACACAGAACAAATGACAGCTGTAATGCTACACGTTTATCTCACATCAACACCAGGAGGTAAAAAGAATTGCTTTTGGAACAGGTATTTATCTTTGACACTTGTATACGAGCCAGGATACTTTCTTCAACTTGTCTTTGTGCAGGAATCGATTCAACTATGAACATCCCAAATAGATTAGATAATAGATTATACGTGTATTATGTAGGGTATAAGAACACTGCATCCATTATACAACAGCATTTAAAGCCTCAGATAGCAGGTATTCATGTTTTAATAAATATTCAATCCCTAAATGGAGAAAGAGTTCACACTCTTGTGAGAAAGTTTTGCACACTTGGTGCTATATTATTAGGTTAGCATTCTCGTAGCCAAACAACACATCCAACAACGGACCAAAACATTACTAATGTAAAATGAGGAAAGGGGGTGGGGCTTATTCAAACCACCTGCGCAGATGTTGATTGGTTCATGGACCATTTTTTCTATGGGGGAAAGCCGTTTCTTTTCGAGTCCTTTTCAGCTTTGTTCAAATACCGAGCTACTACACACAATGCTTCAGACTGCCTCCTCTGATATATTCATTCATTCACTTGCCAAACCCCTTTATCCTACTAGGTTTGTAGGTTGACTTGAGTCTCGGTCGACTCTGGGCGAAGGCACTGAGACACCCTGTACAGCTTGCTATGCCATCACAGTGCCAACACACGCTCGGCCATTAACACTCAGAGTCACACCAAGTGACAATTTAGCCCAATCTGTATGTCTTTGAACTGTGGGAGGAAACCAGAGCACTACCTGGGGAGAACATGCTCTCATTTCCTGCACTCATACAAGCATGGGGAGAGCAAGTAAGCTCCACACGGAAACACCCTGTGAGGGACTCTGCTCCGATATTGTCTTGGTTTTTTTTTCTCCCCCATTTCACCTCATTTAGTTTTGACTTCACCCATCTATGACTAAAGAAACACACTGTCATAGGTAGACAAGCAGCACCATGCTAAAGTGCTTCACCCACTGGCTCGGTGATTACATCACTTCTACTCAGTCATTTAACTGTTTGTGCTCATCGCTGTTTCTGATGCAGCACCTCTGAGAGTCTAAGGCCAGATGAAGTGTTAGTAGGGAGTAAAGGAAGGCTACATCAATGACGTTTGGGCATTTTTGCAAGTTTCTTGGCTTATACCTGTGTAATGAGTAGTTTGTTGTAGCATCCTGGGTAAAATTGAAAAGTTTTGAAATGTTGGCTTTTGAAGAATGTCTGCCAAAAAATAAGACTGTTTAGTAAAAAGAAATAATTACAACCTTAGAATTAAGAACACAAGATTTATTCGGCTATATTTAAGATATTTTCACATGCTGCTTAAATGATACAATGTAGGCACCATCGTACTGCAAAAAGTGACACGTGACTGACATAGAAGAAGCTGTAAACACTTGCATGTAAATGCCCTGAGCTATATACTATGGGTTCACATATACGAGTCCAGTATTTACTCACTCACTGATTTGATGAACTGTTTAATCCTAATAGTGTCTCAAGGAGGCTGGAGCCTCTCACAGTCCACCCTGGGTGAAGGCAGGGCACACACACTAAACAGCTCGCCAGCATCGCAGGGTCAGCACACACAACCATTCATACCTAGGGGCATGCCTACTGTACATGTCTTTGGACTGTGGGAGGAAACTAGAGTACCTAAATGAACCCACACAGACAAGGGGAGAACATGCAAACACCTTTGCCAGACCCAGACTCGAACCCAGGACCTTCTTGCTGTGAGGTAGACATGATAACCACTCCACCATCATGCTGCTGTAATCCAGCATTGTAAACTTTAATACTTTGTCATATACATTTTCTATTAAGTGCACAGAACAAAGCACTTCTGACCAGAATTCAATTAAATAATTATATATTTTTAATGAACAAATATGTGTTGCTTATCACCTTGTTATTTTTTTAACCACCTTTACTCACATTCAGTCTTTTTTTTCTCTTGTTCTTCATTTATTTATTTTGTACAAAAGAGTTTAAAAAAGAAATGTCAAAAATATATTCCTAAAAAAGGATTTTATGTTTTTGTCATATGGGTTTACAGGTCGGTTCATAAGTATTTGGACAGGACCACAATTTTAAGTAGCCAAGATGACCTTGAAGTGTAGACTTTCTGCAGTGATTGAAGGAGTCTTCCCATTTTACAGGCTAAAAAGTTGCAGTTAATGTGACTGATAAGCAGTTTTACTGTTCAGTTTGACCTCTTTCTTCAATATTTCATGACAAAAAAGGTAGGTAGGATAAAGGGAGGTAAAATGTCTATAATTGATTCCAATTTTGAACTCAATTTGTGACGTTCCTTCAGGCTGAAAACACACCTGTCAGAGGGATAGCAAAAAAATTTAGGAGTGGCCTAATCAAAAATTTTATACACTTTTAAAAACAATGAATACACTGGTGACAAGATACACAGGAAAAGATACACCTGAAAAACCACAGAAGAAACTCACTGGTAAGCTCACCAACACCACAAGACCTGGGAAACCACAGAAGGCAGCTAAATTAGATGACTGCAGAATTCTGTCCCGGGTAAAGAAAAAGAATTTTCAACATCCAGTCATGTCAAAAAGTCTCTTGAGTGTTTCTTGAGTGTCAAAATCTACATTCAAGAGACATCTTCACGAACATGAAGAGTAGAGATACACAGTGACACAGAAACATACAGTAAAGGCAAAACATAAGATTTTTGGTAAAATAAGAATGTTTTTAAAGGGTACCTTTGGTGAATTAGTGTCATTAGCTATTTAAAACAATCATGTCCAAATTTAATTAACAGATCCTTCTGGCAGCATCCGTCCATGCTCATTTTCAAAGTACGTGTGAGTGCTACAACATTACAAGAAATAAATGTTTTGCTTATACTTCTAATTATACTTTACTTTTGAGCCTATGAAAATGAAAGGACTTTAAAAATGCCAAATATTGTGGCACTGTTTAAACACTTAAGGACCTAACTGTACATACGGATGTTTTTAAAGCGTAACTTCATCTCTGCCCTTGAGCCTGAGGCCTAAAATATTTATGACATGAAAAAGACAAGGGAAAAAAAGGCAGCCTATGTGACTGACATGGTCTCTATCATCTGCGCAGAGAAAGCAGCTGTAGTATTAGTGGCTGCAGTTCAGCACGATCCACCCCCGAACATTTAATCTGGAGTGATTAAAAAAAAGTGCTGTTTAGTGGTTAGGGCAGGCATTGTTAACTCTATTAAGGCCTTGAGAAACCCTACATTAGGAGCCAGTTGAAAAGGGGGTTTTAAAAGGTTTATTAATACTGTCATACTATGAACCAGTGACTGAAATACATTAATATTTTTTCTGGTCTCAAAAGTGAAGCGAGCAAAAGCCTAGTCATCGTGATCACTGGTGTCAGTACGGTATTTATCTTCTCCTAATCATTCATTCATTTTCTAAACCGCTGAATCTTAATTAGGGTCACGGGGAGGCTTACGTATATCTTACGTATAACTCTGGACGAAGGTGGGGTACACCCTGTAGGAGCTCACCAGACCATTGCAGAGCCTACACACATACAACCAGTCACACTCAGTATTAAAATGTAAACTTTTATGTTGCTTTAAAACATTTAGAGGCATGGTTACACTTCACTGACACAGAGATCCCAGAAGACACTGGTTTCAGGTTGAGCGTGCTAGTGTGTTAATGACTTGTACTGATTTATTTTTTAAATTAACTCAGAATTCACCATGATACACCTACATTTATTATATGGTACTGACAGTACATGAAATCTGATCGACCTGGGATAATAAATCGTCTACATATCCGAACATATTGTAGCCGCGAGCTGCAGTGTGCACTGTAATCAAAGGAGCTTCTACAGAAGCATTCAGTGTTTTCTTGAAAAGAAAATGTATACATATAATAAGCTATTTATTAACACTGAAGATGGAGTTAACATGCCAGCAATTTCCACTTCATGTCCCTGTGATAAAATCTTTCCTTGGGGCATCTGTAATAATGAAATATCTAAAGCTGAGTCTATTTACCCTCTTGGATAAAAGTATTAAAGAGAATTTTAAAGTCTAATCATTTACACCAAAAGCGGGGTGTGTCTAGAAAAAAAACAACAATGCCTAGAGTGTATATTCAAGCTGAAAAAAAGCTGCAGTGTGAATATTTTAGTTGCAAAAAATGGCTTTGTTGAGGCGGCACGGTGGCGTAGTGGTTAGCACGTCCGCCTCACAGCAAGAAGGTCCTGGGTTCGATTCCCAGCTCGGG
>JBCNYG010000007.1:816902-829024 GCA_039654305.1 Porochilus rendahli | reverse complement strand
GCACGGGGAGAACATGCAAACTCCACACGGAAACGCCCGAGCTGGGAATCGAACCCAGGACCTTCTTGCTGTGAGGCAGACAGGTTGGATCTGCTCAGGGTGTAACCCCACCTCTTGAAGTCAGCTGGGATCGGCTCCAGGTTCTCCGCTCTCCTAACAGGATAAGGAGTACAAATAACAGATAAGGGAATGTTAATTCATTCGGTTTTAGCGTTGGAGATAAAACCCAAGAGTTTAATCATTTGTTGCATTTTTACTCAACTTTTTTATTTGCCAAACCACTTAATCTTACTTCTAGGGTCGCAGGGAGGCTGAGTGTATCTCAGCCGACATTGGGCGAAGACAGGGTAGACCCTTACACACACACACAAACACACACACACACACACACAAACCAGTCATGCTCACATCCACACCTAACAAACCGGGAACGAACGAACCCAGGACCTTCTTGTGAGTGTATGATGATAAAAAAACCTACAAACTAATTTATTTATTACTTTAATCTACAACTTTCTTGCTTTTTTATAAATAATTAATTACCGTGAAAAGAAGAATCCATTATCTATTCCACTTATCCATCAGGGTTGCGGCAGAAGTGCGTGCTAATCTCAGTTGACTTCAATAAGAGGCGGGGTTACACCCTGAACAGGTCACGAGTCTATCACAAACAACCATTCACGTGCACATTCACACCTGGGGCAGTTTAGAGTAGCCGGTTGGTGTCTTTGGACTGTGGGAGGAAACCAGTGTACCCAGAGGAACCCCATGCAAGCACGGGAAGAACATGCAAACTCCGTACAGAAAGAGCACAATCAGCCATGAGATTAAAACCCACAACCTTCTTGCTGTGAGGCGCCCGTGCTAATCACTGCACCACCATCATGTCGCCATTAATATCATTAGTGAATTAATAATAATATGCCCATATATGGTAAAGTGTTATTTCCTACAACTGTATATTATTATTATTATTTTTTTTATTATAATTTTTTTAATTGTGTTGTTTATGTTGATTATTCTGAATTGTTAGTGGGGTTTTTTTTTCTTTTATTTTGTTTTGTACAGCGTCCTTGGGTGCCTTGAAAGGCGCTTTAAATAAAATGTATTCTTCTTCTTCTTCTTCTTATTATTATTATTATTATTATTATCATTATTATTATTATTATATACTTAAAACCTGCTCTAATGGTTATTAAATACACAACTCGTGTACTGTCCAGTTCATGATGTGATAAATCTTTTCATTCAATTTCATGAAAATTATGAGTTATATTTTATGACACTAAAATATGTGTACAAAAGTTTTAGGTAAATTAAAGACAAAAATAAGAGAGTTGAAAATCAGACCTGTTTGTTACATGGTTATAACACCTTTATAACATTATAATTACACTCATATATATATATACATACATGAGTTCAGTCGTTTCTGTGTGGAGTTTGCATGTTCTCTTAGTGCTTGCATGGGTTTCCTCCGGGTTTTCCGGTTTTGTCCCACCGTCCAAAAACATGCACATTAGGCTAACTGGCTGTTCCAAATCGCCCCTAGATGTGAGCATGAGTGTGAGTGAGTGTTGGTCCTACGATGGTCTGGCGAGTAGTTCAGGGTTCCCAACCAGAGTAGGCTGAGATAGGCACCAGCCTCCCCATGACCCTAATAGGATTAAACGGTTTGGCAAGTGATTGAGACATTTTGTCATAATATTTAGCAAACAGTAGACGCTTTTGATTCATGGCGTATAGAGGTTTTCTCTATGAATCATATCCTGGCTGTAAAGATTTATGAGTGAAATCATTATAAATGAAAGTGTGTGCACTCGGGAAGAAATGAATTGCTGCCTTTTATAAAAGACCTGATTGAGCATCTGAGTAACGGGGGGTTAATAGGATGTCACTGAACAAATCTTTCAATTACAGATGGACTAATTAACGTGCTAATGAATACGCAGTAATTAGAGATGTTCCTACTGATAAACTCAGAGCAAACAAGATGTCTTTGTACACGCCGCTGCGTAACGGCATGGAACCGGCAGAGGAGGCATCACCGAGGCACGAACAGCTTTTACCGCTTAATTAAAGTTCAAGTCAGACAAATTATGTGTCAAGACCAATAATAAAGAGGTCTGGAGTAACGAAGCGGTCGGTTTGGTAAAAGGTTTTATCTCGAAGATCCTTCAAAGAGACCGAGAAAGAACGAAGGCCACATTTCTCTGCGCTTATACTACACACACACACACACAAACACACACACACACATGGAATCTGCTCCTGTCAAGATAAGAGGATGAGAGACAGGAAATTACAAACACGTCACGGGACGCGTCGTCTCACTGTCATATACGCAAACATGTCACATAGAAACATATAACTGATATGAGAGGGTTGCTGAGTGACTAACAATCGCTGGATGACTCTTATTATCAAATCTGTCATCATCGTGTACACGTTACTGCTTTCATCTTTATATATATATATATATATATGCACTTTTAATTTTAATTCTGTACATCATAAGGAAAGCACTCTCGCTTACTCCTGTGATGAACCTATTGACTGTAAAACGAAATGGACGGAGCCTACCGTGACGTCACCCATCGGTGTGTGCTCTGTTGCTGAACTGCCGCGAGGAAGCCCTAAATTATAGTTAACTGTTGGTTCGTGTGGTTTGTCAGATGCAGGCTGAGGAAAGCCCATCTCCCTTCCCCGATCCGGACTGTGTTCCACAGAGGGACCATCGAGAGCATCCTGATCAGCTGCATCACTGCCTGGTTTGGGAACTGCACCGTCTCGGATCGTATGACCCTTCAGCGGATAGTGAGGACAGACGACAAGACCAGTGGAGTCTCCCTTCCCTCTATCACGAACATTTACACCGCACGTCGCATCCGCAAAGCTAACAGCATCGTATATGACCCCACACACCCCTCACACTCCCCTCACACTCCCCTCACACTCCCCATTACACACACACTCCACCCTCCTGCCATCTGGGAAGAGGTTGCGGAAAATTCGGGCCCTCACCACCAGACTGTGTAACAGTTTCTTTCCTCAAGCCATCAGGCTCCTCAACACCCAGGACTAATTTACCCAAAATGCTCCCCTACTCCCCCCCTCTCTCTTTAGCCTGTGTGGACACACACCCACACACACATAACTTACATTGTTCACTGTTTATTGCGCTACCTCAACTCTGTTATTGCTTCGTAACACTGCTATGTTTATATTTATATCTCCGCCTGTATTCTACTTGCACAACCTCAACCGCTGCTACTCTGTTCATCATTTCATTGTTTTATTCCATCTCACCCTTTTCTTTCGTTCAGTGCTAAGTGTCTCATTCTTGTGCACACAGTTGCATACTTTGCACTTTATGTTGTTAAGACAAGACCCTTGGTTCTAGCTCTGAGTTGTCTTTTTTTTCCCTCGAATTCGATCTGTGTCGTATGTTCATGTAGCACCTGGTCCTTGTTTCGTTTCACTATGTACCGTGTCAGGGATATGTGGTTGAAATGGCAATAAAGCTTGTTGAACTCGAACTGTTGAACTCATGTATCAGCTAAGCTAACTTTACATTACTGAAGTACTAGCAGCTGTTTTCTATTAATCTACCTGTAGACTGAATAAATTAAAGTTAAACGCACAGTTTACTCAGAGCTCTGTTACTCGGAGTTATTGTTGTTGTTGTTGTTGTTGTTGTTGTTGTTGTAATTATCATTATTATTTTTATTGCTCTTGTTTGTTTGCTTGTTTATGTATTTATGTATTACCAATTTGTGCTTTGTTTTTTTATTTCTGAAAATTCCACCGATAGAACACAGCTCTGAGTTTTATATGTTGCTTAAACCAAAGCAGCAAATCATTCATTCATTCGTTTTCTGAACTGCTTAATCCTACTAAGGTTGCAGGGAGGCTGGAGCACTTATCTGCTGACTCTAGATGTAAGCAGGGCACACCTTGAACAGATCCCCAGACCATCACAGGGCCAACACACACAATGCAACTCACACTTACACATGGGGCAATTTGAAACAGCGAATTAGCCTAATGTGCATGTCTTTGGACTGTGGAGGAAACCAGATTACCAAGACAAGCACCCATTCAAGCACCAAGAGAACATGCAAGGACATTTTTACTGTGTGGTGGATGTGCTTACCACTATGCCGCCCACATAATCAATATTAAAATGAAGTTTTCATAATATGGGTTTTAATTTTCACCCCGTAACAATCTTTAAAGCATTCATAAATCCCTGGCTGTGCTTCACAGATGCCATTTTTTAAAAACCACCAGCTTAAAGCTGATTTAAACTTTTGTGGATAAATTATATTGCAGGTACATTGTCGACACTCGCACAGATTAAGGGATTTATACTTGCATGTAAGTTGCATGGCCCATCTAGGAGGCGCTGTCATAGGGCAGGATTTATTGCTTTGACTCACAGAATCAAAAAAATAATAAAAAATACAACACGAGTTCTGTGTTTCAGTGGAGGAGTAATAAACTGTAAATAATGAGGACAAAATGTTGTTTTGAAACTCATTTGCTGAGGAAAATGAAACCTCACATGAATTCTGAAGTGTTTAAACTGATCTTTATTCAGCAGTATAAGAGGCTCGAAGCTAGACAAATCTAGTGTTTAAATCCACAGGATCTGGAAGCAGGATTAAACCGGCTATTATAATTATCTACAGTCTTTAACACATATAAGAATGAAAATATTTAGATTAACATGATATCTCCGAGCGGCACAGTGGTGTCATAGCAAGAAGGCCTGGGTTCGATCCCCAGGCTCAGGGTGTTTATGTGTTGAGTTTGCACGTTCTTCCCATGCTTGCGTGGCATTCCTCCGGGTACTCCGGTCTCCTCCCATTGTCCAAAAACATTCACAGTAGGCTAACTGGCTGTTCCAGCTCGTACCTAGAAGTGTGAGTGTGAACGGTTTTGTGTGGTGGCCCTGCTATGGTCTGCGAACTGTCCATGGTGTACCCTGCCCTTGTCTTGATAATTAAATTACAGTAGGCCTCTAGGTACCAAAGGACGTCCTCTGAAACAAAATACTCTGAACCACAGTGTAAATGTTTCTTACATTTACATTTACATTTACATTTTTTTGGGGTTTACTTTCTTTTTGTATTTAGACCAAGCTCCTTACGCAGTATGTGCTCAATTTGGCAAAATATGACCAGAACTATGACATCAGAGACCGTGCGCGCTTCATCCGGCAGCTCATTGTCCCCACGGATAAAAGTGGAGCCTTGAGTAAATACGCCAAGAAGCTTTTCCTCGCCCTGAAACCTGCACCTGTACTGGAGTCTCCATTTAAAGGTAAACTAACAATTCTTCATTATTTTTAGGTTGAATATTGAAGGCGAAGTTCACCAGAGTTGAGCAGTTCTGAATATCTGTACACTGATTTCTTGTCATCTCAGACAATTTTTATGTGAATTGCTTAAAATATTGGTATGAATAAATGCATAAAACATAACCCCCCCCACTACCACCGCCACTTCCATTCAACAGCAAAATCCATATTTCACACAATTTACACACACACAGCTGCTGTTATGGACAGAAGTGTCCCAATACATAATAATTTGCTTGTTCAGAAACATACCTTTTTTTTTTTTAACTGCCTTCGCACGTTGGAATTATATGAATCTTTTCATCTGCTGTGTCGGAGGTCACTCCCCGGACATGTGTTCCTGCCTGTATTGCCACACATGTAGTTGCTAAGCAACCAGTATTCGCATACTTATCCTGCTGTGTTGTTTGTAGCCATAATTTGAACAAGGCTTTGTGTGTCAATGGAAACAAGCAGAAGTGAAACAAGCTTGTTCCTTAGGGAGCATTTTCACAGCCTACAACAAGTGAGTGAGTGAGATTACCAACCAGAAACAGAATATAAGTACATTCTATTGATTAAACCCACACATGAATGGGGAGAACGTGCAAACCTCCACACAGAAACACCCTCATCAAGCCTGGTACTCGAACCCATAATATTATTGCTGTGAGGCAGACATGCTAACAACTATGCCGCTGCTCTGGACTCAAATAGGAAACCGCATATGAAATATATATATGACACAGTTACTTTGACCTTGCGTGATCTTGAAAGGTCATACCCCAGCTGTCTCATCAAATGATGAGGTCTTTCAAAAGAGAGTTTTTGCTCATTTTGTCACGTACATGTATTATAGAACATATGGTAAGACAAGCACATGGGTAATTAAAACCAGTATGGGCGTTTCTCTAGTTTTTTAATAAATAACGACAACTCATAACTTTACTTTGAGATTTCATGTATAGACAAGAAAAAAAAAAATTCATGTATCAACATGCAAACTGTCTGAGGTGATTAAAAATCACCAAAGAAATAATTAGACCCGTACAAATGTGACAGAAGTATAAATGTATAAAAGTGTCACTTCCTGAATTTTTAATTACTTTATAATAAACTTGTTTTGAAGAGTGTGATGAATTTTTGAAGATTAATTTTTGTAATTGTTGACTTCTTCTGTTATTTAGATTTAATTTCTGGCCTTTCATTTCTGTGGTGTGTGTTTTTCCGCATAAACAGACAGAGACCATTTCCAACTTGGCTCGCTGTCTCACCTGCTGAATACCAAAGCAGGCGGCTACCAGGAGCTGCCTGACTGGCCTGAATCAGCACCTGACCCCTCCGTGCGCAACGTGGAGGTGAAGGATTCTGTGCGTGCAGGGGGGACAGTTACACTCAGAGGCAGGGCTTCGGGGCTCAGGCCTGTGGGAACTGCTCCTCCACTCCACCAGAAGGAGCCCCAACATGCAGGATGCGTCAAAAAAAAGAAAAGAAAAGAAAAGAAAAGCTTATTTCATCCTATCCATCCAAAATGGGTTTTATATATATTCTCCTGCTCATCGGCATAACATAACATCGTCATCATGCATTGTCATTCCCGTTGGCTCTCGGTCAGCCAGCAAGCTCGTTCTAAGATACTGACAAAGGATATTTCCAGAACCCTCCATGAAGTAGCAGAGTGATGCTAATGAGTGTTGAGAAATCATTGTAGAATCAATACTTTATTATTATCTTTGCTTGTAGGATTTGGTATGATACCATTCTGACAGCAATCTGGGATCTTAAAACCATACCATTCATACCAGTCTTCTGTTGGGCCTTCTGGAAGAGCAGTGCCCACAGAGCCCTCCACCCCTCATACAGTCTGTACTCCACACACTGACTAAAGCCACCTCAACTCATCGCACACTCGCACACTCATTCTTTTAGCATCTGTAACTTTCGATGACTTCAATGAGAAGTCTTTACAGTGTTTATGGCCGTGGTCCCCAGCACCGTTCCAGGAAATTCACAGTCCTGCAGGATTTACCTCCAACCAAAATCTCACTCCTCTCTAATACCTGATCAAGAATTTCCTTAGTCACTGATTAGATGATCAGGTGAGCATGACTAGAGTTGGAGACAAATTCTTCAGTCTTCATGGAAGTAGATCTCCAGGTGATCACTGCCTCCCTGGTTGAGTCTAGGTGGGCTTGGTCTAGATGTGGAGTGCAGGAACGAAATGATGGCACATGTGATAAGGGACTTTATGTCATATATATCAGAACATGTGCCATTTAAACCCTTTAAAGACTCAAGGCACAATCAAAGTTTTTAAACATAAGAGCAGAATTCAGAGTTGACCATTGAGCGTATATTTGGTGGATAACATGACCACAGCTCTGATTAATCTGATGCCCCTACTGACTGACCGCAGTACATTTTTAACCACTGGACACCTACACCTGTAGAGGTAAACAGAGCACAAGTCAAAATATTTTAAGTTCACCATTTCCACCAGTCATGCTCTGTCAGTCATCAGTGTTCCCTTTACACTAATATCACTCCAAATAATGTTCTATATTATTCATTCAAGACATTTTTACAGTTCTGATTGGTGGAAAGCCTTCAAATAATTCTTGGTATTCGCATTATTTCTAGAGAATTACTGAATTATTGCATCGTTGCCATGGGATAAGTTGAATGATTATTGCACTGGTACGTACAATATAGTAGCATGGCTATCTAATCTGATTGATATAAAAAAATACAAAATAATTGTTTTGTGTCATGGATATGCAAACACTTCGTATTAGATTTTAGGTAAGGTAAGCTATGTAGGTTCACACATAGAAATAAAATATCATTCGTTCGTTATCTATACGCTTATCTGTCAGCAAGCTAAAGCCAATATATACAGACAGACCTTGTACAAGAGGCAGGGGAAACCCTGAATTGATCTAGTGAAGGGCTGAATTAGAAAATAGTAAACATGATTAAGTTTTTATAAGTGTAAATTTACCTGTAACTATAAATCATTGTGTATTCATTAGCTTACAATGAGCTATTTATATCTACTTAAGGGGGGCGGGGTTTTTCACGGAGACGCCGTGCTGTGTTTCTGCATTAACTCAGAATGGACAAAAACCTCTAGAGTGCATTCCAGCTTGAATCCAAAAGGAAGTGCCACAAGGGAGATGAGGAAGAAAAACAGAACAGAACCCAGATTTTTTTTTAAATGGCAGATCATAATAATAGAGGTACTGTAGCAGTGCCCTCATAATCATGGAATATGGCTCCCCTACATGCACTGTTAGAGGCTATGCCTATATCTTTATATTGCAGCATATGATTACTTAGAAATATGTAATACAAACTTGTATAAAGAGGGATAAGGAAGGAGCATGTGGTTATTTTCAATTGCCTGCACCGTACACAGTGGGCGTTAAATACGTGCCTTGCTCCGCGTCTATATTTCCCAGCCTTTAAATTTCTAGTTTCACAAAAAAGATACGATTTTCAATTCAGCTAAATTGGAGTAATATTAAAGCGTGGAGTCATGTTGTTCACCGTACATACACTTCCTGGCACAACCACAAGCAGGATGTGATTTGATTTGTTCCTTGTCTTTGTTTTGTACATATCACCCATAATGCACAGTACGCTCAAGTCATGATGCAGATTTACAGCTCAAGAGACTGTGGTGGTGTTGTGTTGAATGTACTTTCCCATCCAGTGACCCTTTTCTGTTTGTTCCTTTGTAACCCCATGTCTTTGGTCCACCCTCTCTCCCTCTCCCACATCATCATCATCATCATCATCCCACAGCAAGAGGAAGTCATAGACACCAGTGAGGGGCGGATCGGTCTCCTTGGAGACTGGCGAGAGGTGCCCGCATGTGTGCAGTGTCTTCTCTTACTCCTTGTTACTTATTCTGTCCATACTAGCACTGTGTCCACAACTAACAACTCCCAGTGCACAAACATACAGGATACAGAGGCTTCCATAAGTGAAAAAAAAGATTGCCTGTGTTATATATGCAACAGGATTCTAATCTACTAATCCATGTCATTTCATGGGGAAAATCCAAAACCCCGTTTTCCTTTACCAAAGAGTGTATCTGTGTTTGTTGTGTGTATGTGTGTTTGTATTGTTTTACGCTGAAATCTGCTATTGGACGATCTCCAACTTTCATCTCACTCCGAAATCAGGTGTTCATCCCATTTCTGTTGCACCTCCACTGATTTACAGAAGGCTCCCATAACCTCATGTTTTAATATAACACATGCTTTAGAATTATATATTTATTTTTATTGAGAATGAACGTTTTATACAGGTCAGTCATGCTGACTGTAGATTTCAGTACTATTATTAAACGTATTCTGATTTTGTTAATATTTTGGACATGTGGACCCCAGGCTGATGTACCTACAGTAGAGTTGTAAAGTGCAACCTGAATCCTTGTGTGTGCCTTTTTAATTTTCTGTTCTCTTCTTTTCTCGGCTCTTCTTCTCATCATCTCACCTCATCTTTTTTTCCGTTGTTCTTTTTGTTTTTTTCTTTCTTTCCTGTCCGCCAGGTTATTAGGCTGCTTGAAAGAGTCACGAATCTAACCAGCGTGAGTCTGTCAGTTCAAGAAGCACATATTTAAGTCTCGAGCCATGTCGCGCCAAACCCAGAGTGCTTCCGTTGCCAGTCAGCATAGCCTTATCCCTTCTCACCTAGCCTAGCTTATTGTCTGTCACGTGCTTAAATCAGCCTAAAGCCCCTGGCTGAGCTTCACTTTCTGCTGTCTCTACCATTAAAGAGCTGGATCCTCGCAAAAGAGCCAACTGCCCTCCTCTGACTTTAATACTTTAATTCTTTGTACTTTATCACTATTCTTTTCCTAATTCTAAATTATGTTTAATTACAATCCTGTGCTATGCTAACAAAGAAAACACACATTGCAATCAGCTTACTGATCCAAATGTAACAATGCACTAAGGAGGTCATTTGGTGCTTTTTTTCGGACATAATGTTTTTGTGTATTCCCTTAATAAGTACGACAGTGACCATGAATGCATCACCTTAACGCTTACATACAGTACAAGATTCATCTGTATTAGGGAAAAAAAACAAAAAGGCAGCATGATGAAGCCAGAATCTGATGTAAGTGCATCTTGGATTTGTTATATATGTTTACAGTCTGTAGCTCTGGGAGAGTCATTCATGGCCACACAGTGCTCTTACTCTGTATAACCATGTTGTTTATTCATGAGCTGACAGCGTGCCCTGCGACTTTCTCCAGGTTCCAGAGTGGAGTAAATGCACCAGCAGGAAGGAGCGGAAAGAGAAGAAGGTGGAGAAGCCTTTCTACTCCGACTCCGAGGGAGAATCTGGACCCACCGAATCTGCTGACAGCGGTAACTCCAGGGAGAATTTAAGAATCTGAAATCTTGTTGCCTGATACTGAAAAGCATCAGACAAAGAGAACGAGCTTCGCTGGTTTAATTCAAAATGTATTAGGGTTTATTTACAATGGATTTCACAATATAAAGAGAGCAAAGAGTCCGATCATTCACTTTAAAAGAAGTTATAACCTTTCATTCAAGACCCTCCACCTTCATTCAGCTCCATGTACATTTCCTCCACTGTCTCTACAGAGACCAACTCCAGCAGCGAGTCAGAGAGTGGCAGTGAGGAGAGCGGTTCGGGCTCGGAGAGTGACGAAAGCGACCTGGAGTCAGAGTCTGAAGACGATCGAAATGAAGAGAAGAATAAGAAGAAGAAGAAGAAAATAGACAAGAGCAAATCTAAGAAATCTGAGAGTGCAGAGAGGTCTGGTTCACTTTTATTACATGATCAAGGTGCAATCAAAATGGTTATGGTCATGCGCGTGCAGTAGGAGTGAACAGTAATTCTCATGACTTAGTATGCCATGTGACATTATGCTGTCAGCATTGGGACCAGTGTTGCCTGTGTATTTGTCACATATGCATTTGTGACCGGTAGGTAAGTAAATACCCTTGAAATGCTGCAGCATGCCTATGGCAATGAATCACTGAGCCATGCGAGGCAAGTAGCTTTTACACATCAAGAGGGTGTTTCACTTTGTACCTGTGTTTGTGCTTGATTGCCACATAAAACACCTTGCAAAGCTTAGCGCTTCATTGCCATAGGTATGCTGAAGCATTTCAAAGGTCTCTACTGCTAATTTTTGGCATTTGAAACAGAATGTAATGATTGCTCTCTGGTCTATGGGAAAATCACAAATGCAGATGGTAACTGCCAGTATCACAAAAAACGCATGTAATACAGTCCCAATGCTGACATCACAAACGAACCGTACTCCACTCCGTCCTTTCAGACCCGTAACTCTTAATTTGCACTTTGTATACACATGTACAGTCTACAGCACGACGGTGTGGTAATATTCTTTCTTTCCAGTGATCAAAGCAGTGAAGAGGAACAGAAGAGAAGCAGGAAAGGAGGGAAGGAGCAGAAGAAGATGTCTGAGTCAGAGAGTGAGGAAGAGAGCGAGTCGGAAAGCAGCGGGTCGGAGTCTGAGTCAGAAGGAGAGTCAGACTCAGACATGGACACCAGAAAGAAGAAGGTGTGAACTGAAACGTATTATCTTTAATTGAATGTTTCCCTTTTAGCCTTACAAAAAGGTTTTAGAGTTACAATAAAAGTGATGTCGTCCTGGGGCTCAGAGGGGGGAGGGAGGGCGGGGGGGGGGGGGTGGGGGTGGGGGGGGGGGGGGGGGGGGGGGGGGGGGGGGGGTGGGGGGGGGGGGGGGGGGGGGGGGGGGGGGGGG
>JBCNYG010000007.1:759604-773061 GCA_039654305.1 Porochilus rendahli | reverse complement strand
AACTTGAAACTTGATCATCATCATCATCATCATCATCATTATCATTATTATTATTATTATTATTATTATTATTATCATTATCATTATTACTATTATTATCATCATTATAATGATGATGATGATGATGATTATCATCATCATTATTGTTATTATTATTATTATTATTATTATTATTATCATCATCATTACTATTATTATCGTTATTATCATCATTATAATTGTTATTATTATTATTCTCATTATTATTGTTATTATTGTTGTTTTTATTATTATCATTATTAAGATGACTATCATTATCATTATGATTATTATTATTTTTATCATTATTATTATTATTATTATCATCACTAATAATATTACCATTATTTTTATTATTATCATTATTATCATAATTGTTATTATTATAATTATTATTATTAGCATAATTGTTAATATTATTGTTGTTATCATTATTTTTATTGTCATTATTATTTTTTTACTTATTATTATCATTACTAATATTATCATTATTGTCATTATTATTATTATCATTATCAATTTTATTATAGTTATAATTACCGTTATTGTTATTGTCATTATAATTTTTTGTAGAAGTAGTAGTATCATTATTATTACTATCATTATTAGTTATAATTTTTATTATCATCATCATTAGTAGTAGTAGTAGTAGTATCATTATTATTATCATTGTCATTATTATTATTATTATTAACAGCCACAATACTACTACTAATAATAATAATATAAGTGTGTGTGTGTGTATGTGTGTGTGTGTGTTCTATTACTAGAATATATGAATGTATACTCAACAAAAATATAAATTCAACACTTTTGTTTTTGCTCCCATTTTTCAAGAGCTAAATACAACGTACTAAAACTTTTCTATGGACACAAAAGGCCTATTTCTCTCAAATATTGTTAACAAATCTGTATAAATCTGTGTTAGTGAGCACTTCTTTGCCAAGATAATCCACCCACCTCACAGGTGTGGCATATTGAGAAGCTGATTAGACAGCATGAATATTGCCAGGTGTGCTGGCCACAATAAAAGACCTCTAAAATGTGCAGTTTTACTGTATGGGGGACTGGTGGTGTCAGAAAACCAGTCAGTATCTGGTGTGAACACCATTTGCTCACACAGTCCAACTCATCTCCTTCCATGAAGAGAACACCTCTCCAACATGCCAGACGCCTTCGAATGTGAGCATTTGTCATTAGGGGATTTAGTTAAAAGTTAAGAACTTTTCTTTGAGGCATTTTTTACATGAGCGGTTGCAGGCTGAGTGCGATGACAGGATGTGCCAGGAGATGAAGTGTTCAGTGTTGCTGTCTTTGAGGTTCCAGATGTGTTTGCTGAGTTCTGTGTTGTTTTTGTGCTTGGCTGAATTTTTACTGAATGGAGGCGATCGTTGAGTGCTTTTTGTTAGGGAGCTGGGCTTGATTGAATGACGCTTTGTCAGATGACAAGGATGACAGCTGTTTGTTGATTCGGGCGGGGATGTTCCTTGTGATGGTGGGTGGGTGATTGCTCTCGCGGTGCATATATACATATATATAATGAGTTTGCCTGTCCTACCCATGCTTCTGTGGGTTTTCTCCAGGTATTCCAGTTTTCTCCTACAGTCCAAAGACATGCAGATTATGCTAAATTGCTGTTTAAATTGCCCTTAGTTATAAGTGTAAATAGTTTTTTGTTTGTGTTGGCTCATCAATGGACCAGCGAAGCTTTTGCCCAGAGTGGGATGAGAGACTCCAGCCTCCCTGCGACCCTAGTAAGATTCAGTCCTTCAGCAAATGATGATGATGATGATGATGATTACTATTAATATTATTGTTGTTTTTGTTGTTGTTATTACTGATAATAATAACAACAACAGCCACAGTAATATGAATAATAATAAATGTTTATATATTTTTATGATGTTCAATTCAGATTCAGAATATTTAATCCTGGAAGAAATTGTGTAAGGAAAAAGTTAAAGTAAGTAACAAAAAAGAGTTAAAAGTACACAGAGAGCAGGAACAACTGAAACAGGCTGCACACCAGTTATCGCACTTGGTACCAGGACCAGTGAGGGGGGGCTGTCCAGAACTTTCGTGCTGTGCGGTGAGAGTTCCAACCACTGCGCCACCCTGCCGGCCAACACTATTGTAGCCTATAGATAACAGAGCTGAACTCTAATTGACTGTATGGTGTGAGTATGTGCGTCTTAAATATATGGCCAGCGTTTGGCAAGTCCTTGCACAGGGCTATTATAATCCAAAAGGTGTTCAGTGAAATTGAGATCAGGGTTCTGAGGCTTCATAGCCTTCATAGCGTTTCAGAGCCTTCTGTAGCCTCAGACTGTGTTCTTGGCTGATGTGTTGGGGTCACTGAGATGCTTTTCTGCTCAACATGGTTGTAAAGAGTGATTGTTTGCTTTACCTCCTCCTTTTATCTCCTCAAATCTCAAAGTAAACAGACAGACAGACAGAGAGATAGATAAATAGATATACAGGCAGACAGACATGATGGATGGATGGATGGATGGATGGATGGATGGATGGATGGGAGGTTAGAGCAACAGAGAGATAGATAGATAATGAAATAACTGTAAATATGAAATTCTACTAAACAAATACCTGTAATCCCCATTACATTCCTCTTCACCTTTGTGTAATATTATGCCTGTTTTTTGGTGTGTGTGTGTGTGTGTGTGACTGTAAGCTGAAACTTGACAGTTTTCTCGCCACAGAAATACACTGTATTGCTCATACTCCTTTAGAATTTATAGCTCCTGCCCACAAAGTGGCTTGGGAGCTATAGGAAAGGGTTCCATCCGTCTATCTGTCTTTCCGTACCACTTTAGTTTCCGCACATTTACTTGCTGCGCACTGAGGCTGGAGCTTTCGGACTTGCTATGCTTGTTCTATATTGGCATATTACGAAATGGTCCTTTCGGCAGGAACGTCTGGACCCCTGTGGTCTATTAAAATCTCCCCCCCCTGATTTTTCTCTCTAATTTAGTCCGGGTCAAGTCCCACCCTTTAAGTATTTTTTCCCTATCACAGGACTGCCACCAACCAGCGAGGGGCGAGAGCAAGCATGTGCCCCATGGTGCTGCCACCTGTATGTTTATGAACTGCTTGCGCAAGCATATTCAGTGCCAACCTAACACACAGTGTGAAACTGCTATCCGTCCCCTCGTAAGCAAGAAATCCCAGATCCCCGTGATTGGCTGATGATCACTTTAAGGTACGGAGAGGTGCGCATATGTGAGAGCTAAGCCAATTATTTAATGGTGTTTAATGGGGTTGCTAGTCCACCGCAGAACGCAGTGCGCACAGACCTCTTCATACACTCATTCCTAGCTGATGAACTTTAACCTAATAATCTACCAACTAGCATGTTTTTAGAGGTGGAAGGAATCCTGCAAGGGCCTAGCAGACACACACTGCACAAACAGTAGACTGAGCTCAAGATTAACCCCTGAATCCCAAAGCTGTACCGCAGAAATGTTCTAGATTACCCAGTTATACATCTAGCTTGTACTGCTCTGGAGACCTGTGGGTCCAAAATGCAGTGTAAGGTGCAGTGTAAGGGTGCCTGTTCACCTGACCACATCGTTCAGGCTCTGATTGCTACTAGCGTAATAGAGAGTTCCCAGTGTAAACGTGGGTAAATGCTTTATTTGCATCTCTCTTTGTTTCTGCGTCCACTCCCTATCAACACATGGTAACACACACACACACACACCCACACACCCACACACCCAGAGTCCCATCATATGACCATCCTGTTCTGCTATTACATAATATCCTGGAGCTTTAAAATACACCGAGTAACCAAAAGAAAGGAAAACCTCAGGGAATATGTGCTCACGGACAGCGTTAAGTGCTCTGTTTGATTTGAGGTGTGAGCCGCGTCCCTGTGCGTCAGGTTGGGAAATTCCCAGCTGTTTTGCCTGATGTAGGACTCTTTCCACTTTTAGAAAAAAAGGTATTCCAAACGCATCATCTGGCGTCCTGGTTCAATTCAGACCTGATAAATATTGTTTATGAATTTACCCATGCTGCAGAGCATCACATCATCATCAACATCATCGTTCCCCACTTGGCACTCTGGTTGCCTCGGGGCGCTTCTGTGGGTTGTGAAGCTTAATTTCAGCAATCACAAGACGGCTGATTCGTTGTTCCTTGAAGGATATCGACTCCCAAAGTAGAGATTGGATCTTGGCCCACATTTTCTTAGGAGTTCTTGAAGTGCCCAGTTTTCTAATCTGTAAATGTGTCCAATGTATCTAAGTGTGTTGGTCATTTCTCGCAGTTTCAACCTAAGTGTTGGGATCGATTACTTTTTTTTTTTTGCTACACAATTCCTACATTAACCATTTTCCATAGAAACCCATGCCACATTACCTCCATCTTTTTGAGTTCACCAGGATTCGAAACCACGAACTCTCTACCATGAGACCAGCACCCTAACCACTACACCACCGGTTACTGTATCACTTCCACAATAGATTCTGCAAATAGCCTGGTCATCCTTCTAGTTCAGTGATTCGGTTCTCAATATCCTCTGGTTCTCTTGAGGATACTCAGTTGGGAATGCAGTGTTTGATTTTAAAGCCTGTCCTTGGGAGTACCTTTGGTATTTCATGACTTGCAATCCTCACCACAAAGTCCATATAGATATTAAATACGAGGAGGGATTTCAAGGCACCTCGACGACACCCTAGTAATCTCAAAGAGGTCAGTAGACCGTTTACTGCACTGTATAGTGTCATTGTACAGTGCGTTTCACATTATTCCTAAATGTGATTATACAACCTGGTCAATGACTCTACAGTATTTACACTTTAATATTTACTACAGGTGGAGCTGTGTGTGTATTAGTTCAAACGGGAGGATTGTAGTAGCACTCTAGCACACTGGAGGATGGTAGCAGAAAATACCCACAGTTGTTTGAAGAGGTTTATGTCTGTTTGCATGTCGTCATTCCGACTTCTGTTTGTTTTAGGTGTTAGATGTTTGGTTGGGGTTATAAATGAATGCAGCTTGTCATATCCTTTACAATAAACATGACAGTAGATTCTAAAAGCAGAAGCTGCACAGCAGGAAATCATTATTTGTTGGTAGGTACACACTGTGGGTAGTACATCAGTTAAGAGGTTATTAAAGGAGAATGAATATTAATCATTCATCATTATAAGTAACATGTGATCTCACAGACAACCTGAAATGGGCATAAATCAAAACAAGCATTCGCATTGCGTGTTTCTCTGTCAGAATGCCGCACTTTTACTGAGCGGGGAATGTGCAAATAGCTCCTAGAAGCAAAGGGTCTCTCTTTCATGCAATGACAACCAAATAAAATGCCTTTATTAAACACCAGAAATACCAGAAATCCTTGTTATTTTAATGCATGTAAAAACGTATCGCATGGACTCAACCCTTTCTACTTTACATGAGCAATGTTTGTGCTACAGGTCCACTCTTACCACTCTTAAGCTTAATGAAGGTATTCTTACTTTGTAGCAGCACTGTTTCAAGTACCTGGGTCTGTAAGGTCAAGCCTGTTGTGCTTTTTACACCGGTCCTACTGAATCATCAGGCCGAGTTTATCCGCGGTTTCCTTAGTGTGAAGCAACTAGCTTCAACTCCTCCTGGATGGGACGCTAGTCCAGCGCAGGTTACCTTCCCAGTATTTTATTTTCACTGCTACCCATTTATATTGCTGGGTGGACAGAGGCACAGTTGTGGTTAAGACCTTGCCATGGTGGGGTCTAACAGGGTTTCGAACTCACAACCTCTAGATCATGAGCCCAGCACCCTAACCACTATGCCTCCAGCCTCAGCTGGGTCTGTACTACAGGAATAATTCTGTTCCTAATCTCAGAAGTTACAGTAGTGGGCAAAGTTTTTGGCATATTTAAAGAAATGCGAAGAGAAACAAAGATAAATCGTCTTGTTCATTAATAATCATAATATTAATAACAAACATTGACCAAATAATTTGGCAGAGCCCCTGAAGTAACTCTGAGAACCTGTTGTTGATGTGTTTACTTTTTAAACATGGCATTGTGTCTATGGTTATTGTTTAACTGAGCAGCCATGTAGATTTGACATCACGTGCAGTTGGGGAGTTGATGAGACCTTCTTAACTTTCTGATTGGGAAATTGCCTGTGTAGTACCTTGCAGCATTCATGTGTCCATCTCTCTCAGCTTCTGTTCAAATAGATCAGCTTCCAAAGCCTCTCTCTCTCTCTCCCTCTCTCTCTCTTTCTCTCTCTCGCTCTTTCTCTCTCTTTGCAGTAATGTCAGGCTGGTTAAGAGATGGAGTGGTGCTGGAAGGTCAGGGTAGTGGCCAGTCATCTCCCCGTAGCCCTAGATTCAGGACCCCGACCTCAGGTAGGGGAATAAGGTCCTCGCCCGAGACTGCAGCCTTCAGGTCGCCACAGGACACAATGAGGAAAGCCAAAGAGCTGTTCGGACTCTGTGATAAAGAGAACAAGGGCTTCATCACCAAGAGAGATTTACAGGTGTGTCCAACTGCTTTGGATTAAGTGGTTTGATATCGGAATTGTAACACTGTTAGACCGCTGAATGTTTGTGTTTCTGTATGGCAGCGGTTGCAAGGAGAGGTGCCTCTGACCTCGGAGCAGCTGGAGTCTGTGTTTGAGAGTTTGGACCGTGACAGAAATGGCTTCCTCACGCCTCTCGAGTTCCATACAGGCCTAGGTTTGTGTTTGTTCATGTCACAATACGTAAATATATTTCCATGACAGGACTTATCACAGCGTACACCAGGTCTGCTCACAAATACATTAAAATAATATCAACCAGAGGGGGAATCATAGAGTGTAATGTACCTCCATCCCAAATCATGGATGATGTGTAAATGGGCCCTGTATGGGTACTGTTTTCAATTACCCGTATTCCTGCATGACTAAATGAAAGAACGCCGCTCTTGTTTAAAAGATTTAGAAGATTACTGGGGTTTGATATTTTAAGGTTACACAATGTCAAAGATAATTGTGCACTCATTTAGAAGTTCATATATGGTTTCCTATTAGCATACTTTGGTCTGACCTTGACCTTGACATTCCAAAATTAAGCCATCCCTGGGACTCAGGTAAGTTGTGTCACCAAATTGAAAATCTGTGCACGGTTGTGGTCAGGACAATTTATTCACAGACAAAACAGACAAGCTGCAACACAATTACAATATCTACATTAATAATAACAATATATTGAAAATATATTATATAAAAAAAGAGTTATTTGATACTTTTATGTATTTTTTAAAAAAAGAAATTCACAATAATGAGAAAAAAATATGTATCAAATTTAAGACGTAGCACACAATCTTAGCATCATTAATGTTTTTCTGATTTACCGCGATATTACATCATCATATTGTTTAATACTGATTACTGCTCTCTCTAAAGCCCGCAATACACAATGTGATTTTGGACTGACTCATAAAAGATGGTTCTACATCGTACTGTGAGAGACGTTCACAGACGACCATTGTTACAGTTTCGCGAGTGTCTGAAATTCAGGATGAATATCTCACAGTATGTGTGTATTCTACTACGATCTGCATCAATAAGGCCGGATAAAAAAATTCCTGGTTTCTCATCAGAACTTTTTAAAAAACCTAAATGCGGCAGTTGTTTTTTTTTTTTTTTTATTCCCACCACTCCAGACCAATTTGCCAAGTGCGCGATGAATTTTAAAACTGGAAAATATTTTTGCACCAATTCGGTCCTTTCGTTGCCTTCTCACAGCAGCTATTGCTACATCATGTACATATAAGCATGTGTACATGGACCCCCAGCCTCTATTTTGATACACAGTGCGATAGTATCACAGTACGTGATACTATCAACATGTGACAGAACTGGTCAATACAGGTTTTTTTGGTTTTGTTTTCATTTTTGAAAGATTTGACTCTACATGCAGACAATCTCCAGCCTGAGCTGATGGCAGCAGATTCAAAAGCTTTCTGGGGGTCCAGTCACTTTTAATCCCACTCTCAGAGGCGAGGTGATTGGGAAGGTGTATGAAAGTATTTTTAGTGCAACCTCCTTTTTGAATGTTATGGAAAACGTTGTGACAGTATGTGTCACTGGTCTGTATAAAGCAGTAGTTTCAACAGAATATACAGAGTATAAAAAGTACTACATGTAGCCATCAGCATATTTAAATTATTAAATATTTATATCAAAGCACTGGTTCAGGCTTATTTAAGAATACAAGAAAGTAAATGGTGCATGTATTAGCGAGCGAGATGAAATAAATAATAATTTTAAAAAATCATAAAAAAATAATAAAAATAAATTATTTCACAAAGAATAAAGATGAAAATCTCATGGAGTCGTGGCGGCAGAGATCATTTAAATATGACGTGTCTGGGGGCAGGTGCCGGGCTGTAACAAGCTCATCCAATCATTTCATTCAGTCTAAGTGAAACCCTTGGATGGACCTGCCTTTCTACCTGTCTAACCGGCCCTCCTGACCAGTGTCTTCCACAAGGATATACTGCAGAGATATTGCTAAAGCTAACAATCTAGTCACGCTAGCACATCTGTTAGTGCTAACAGTAGTCCTCTTAGTTGTTTGCATTCATTATGATAATGAGATGTGAGGTAATAATGATAATAATAAAACACTATGCTCCTCCAGGACCCTCTTTTTCTTGAGGACTTGGCATTATGCAGCAGTCAGGCAATGCGCATTCATGTGTTTTGAAGTAGTTACTTTGGACGAAAAGCTGAAATGAGGCGAAGGGATATTACGGTTGGCTACTTTTAAAATCCTGCTTCCTCTTACTGATTTCTCCAAGAAGTTTTCAACATCTCTGATAGACTTGTTGAATGTTGTCTGCCGAGTGATCAGATATGAAAAGCCTATTTTGGGATTATCTAATAAAGAGCGATACTGTGCTGTAGTAGTCGTATAACGCTAACCAGGCAGGCGCATCTCCTAGCAGCTAGTTCTGCTCATTGCTGTTTGAAACTTGTATGACTGTTTGTAAGTAAAGGAGGCTGGTTAACAGGATATTCATAGAAGCACCTCTTCCTCCCAGGTGAGCTGGTAGAAGAATGTGAAGAGAAAGATCCAGCAGAGCTCAGATTCACACAGATACTTATAGAGCTTGGAGCAGATAAACTCCTAAAAGAGTGAGTTGATTCTGCTCTTTATCCAGCATTTCAAATAAACATTGGTTTTATTACTATTACTTTTTAGCTAGTATGCAAGATGAATTACATTAGGTGTGTGTATGTGTGTGTGTGTGTGTGTGTGTGTGTGTAGTCAGTGGGAGCTGTGTTCCCTGTGGTGTGATTTGCAGAAGGACAGACCCGAGTTGTTGAATCTGTTAGAAGAAATTCTTTCTCACACCGTGGCTCATCTTCAGGACACACTGCGGGAGAAGGAGAATTTGGAAGAGACGCTGCGCAGGTCAGCTTACACACTTCACTCCTGGCTTTGGGAAGAAAATGAATGCCATGTACCTAGTAGGACAGTTCCAGGTTTGGGTTTGTCTGAAATGTGGGATGTGTGTGCAGACGAGAAGACGACCATGATCGAGTGGTGAGGTCACTTTATGAAGACCTCGAGAACCAACTCAAAGAAGAACGAGAGAAACGACTCGCTCTGGTAAGTCAGGATGAACAGAAAGTCAATAATCTTGTATGGAGAATGTGATCACCATGACGGTGATGACGGTGATGATGATGATGATGATGATGATGAAGACGTTTTTTTGATGAAGGACAATGCAAGACAGGGCGACAGAAAAGAGCAGGTGCTGAAGGAGCTAAAGATGAGAGAGCAGGAACTGGAGTTCACCTTGACCAAGCAGAGGGAGGTAAACGCTACACTCCTAGCACAGAACTGTTTAGTGATTCTTGCTACAGAACTGTATTTTTATCAATATTATTACATATCCTGTGCAGAGCATCCGAATTAACTGTAATTTTCCCCTGTGGAGGCTCTGCCTCGAAAGTACAACATCTTAGCCAGCTAGCTTTTTTTACTTCAAAAGTATTTGGTTTAGTTAAAAAAATCAATGTCCCGACATCATGTTTCCACTCTGGATCACTAGGTATGGTTCCTCATGTTTGTATTTGTATCATTGGCGAATCCCATTTAAATCAATTCATCTACGGAACCTCTGTAGACGCTCCGCAGGGGAACCGCGGCACATGTCAGGTAATTCTGTGGATCCTTCTGACTCAGCGTCTGAATCCCCTGCAGAGCATCCGGAGTCCTTCTACGGTGGCTATGATGAGGATATGTACTTGATAGGTGACAGTACTGTACTCTTTATCGTGCTCTGCATGTAACATGCTCTGCTTGTAGCTGGAGACAAGGATCAAAGCTCTGTGCCAGGACCAGGTGAGCATTCGGGGACAGAACCAAAGGCTGCAGCTCGTGAATGCAGATTTGCGGGAACAGTTGGAGGAGAGCCGGGAGGAACTGCAGAAGGCACTTAATCAGCTGCAGATCCTTCAGGAAACTCTCACAGATCAGCAGGATGGCAAAGAGAGGTGAGAGGTGGTATCATAATATTATAAACTCTGTGAATCTAAAATAATTTTTAAACTCTGTGAATCTCACTGAATCTAAAATGTGAAGGGGAAAATATGGATGCCTCAATGTTTGTCTTTTGTTCACATGCTAGCCATCTGACTGTGATAAACGATGTAGTGTATATTTACCTCTTCGTGTTATAGATTTAATGAATATATCTATACATTGATTTAAGCAAATACTTGTATAAACAGTTTAACCAATTTGATGCTTTGTATATTGCTTATGCCAGGACAGCTTATGCCATGTTGATTTGATTCAGTCTGAATTTCCCCGTTCCTAAATGAGGAATTCACGTTTGGGGAGTGGGCATTTGTCTTTGTTTTCCTCTTGGTTGGTGGCTGATATTGCAGCATAGTCTACAAACAACAGAATAACATTCACCCTATTACCCAGAGATTACTATCCCAAGCTCCCAAGTGGAGCACCATAGTTATGGAATACGGCCTGGATGGTTGTTCCATGTCCATGCGTTGTCCACACATACCCACAACAGAAAAGCCAGTAAGACTGTAAAACAGCATTGTTGAGGTGATGCTGTGTGTTGCTGACTTGCATGATGATGGGCAGCAATAAAAAACAAATTTCAGTGGATCCACCTGTCAATGGAGACATCTATCTGGAGCTCTGCTTTCAGTCAGTGCCTAAGTCTATATTCGCAAATTTGAATCCAACGATACCAAAATCTGTGGCTGAGAGTTCGAGAGAACAGAATTAACTGTACTTTTAAGGGAAGAGGCGTGGCATACTCGCCCTCTCTCGATACTGTAATAACACAGTATTATAATGTCTGCAACCTACTGATGTGAAAGTTAAAGTCTCGTATTGGTGAAAAAAATGAATAATTTGTTTGTGAGTTGTGTTCTGTAGATGAAAGTAATTTTTGTAAAAGCAGTGCTATCTCACTGGGTAAAACAGATAGAACTTAAAAATAGTAATCTTCTTCAAAGGGGTATTCAAATGGAAACACCTTCATAACAGCACTGTCCTCAGAATGGTATGAATTTGTATTAATGCATGATTTAAGATGAGATGTACCCTCACCACAGGCCCAACTTCTTCTTGGAGTTATTGTTTTCTTTTATTTCCTTTTCTTATTGCCAATTTCCTTATACTCAATTCCACCACTATTGAGTAACCACAGTAGTTAAAATGTGTGTGTCTTTGTTTTTTTGTAGACAAGTAATGAAAGTCTCCAGAAACATGCAGAGAGAGAGAGAGAGCCTGATGAGGCAGCTGGAGTTGCTCAGGTATGACCTGCATGTCTAGCGTTATATGGAGCTTTCCACGGGCGTTTCCCTGGTAATTGTCTGTTTCAGGTTTATTTGCCATTGACAGATATCAGATATAAGATAAGGCAGTGTACACACACACACACACACACACACACACACACACACACACACACACACACACACACACACATACTGAAAAAAGAATTTACAAGGAAGTTAAAATGTATTGTGACACATAATAAAATGTATCTCAGATAACAATGCAGTAAAATGTAGGGATTTTTTCAAGTGCATAACTAAGTGATCAGTGGTGCCATTACAGATCACAGAGCTTAGGATGAGTAAAAGATATTAGAAAATTAAACTCTCTTAAATGCATCGAAGAAACAGTCACAGATTTTGCAGCACGCTAGATAGTAGCAAGTCAGTCAGCGCAACCATTTGAACTGTTTATCAGCTGATCAGAATGCTGACAGGGATAAGCAGTTCTGGTGTGAAAATAAAAACACTTAAAAATTAGGGGCTTTCATAAATATTTCTTTTTCAATTGATGTATTTTTTTTATTAGTCTATTAATCAGTCTTAAATTAGTTGTATCTGAATCTGTAAAATCGATGGTTCTATCGTTTAGCAGTTTTTGCGGGAATCTTTTCCAGGTTAATTATTGGGTCGCCTGTGCCAGTTTTCAGCCCTACCGAAAATGCACCGCACAGAATTTCTTCATACAGGCCTTGTAGTGTTTTTTAAAGACCATCAAGTACAAAATATGAAATAGTGTCTTGTATTTCAGATGTTCAGTGTGTTAATATACAGCTGTTCTTAATTTCAGGGCTTACCAATACACATACACAAAGTTACCAATACCAATACACAATTACAAAACACATAACACAATAAACAGAGAGGGAAACTTCTTTGTTAAAACGAAGCTGATCAGTAGAGGACACTGTTATTAAACCAGACTCACAGTTTTAAAAACTGACCTTTTTTGCTATTATTTCACTATTTCACTTCCTGAAATATTGGTTTGATCACGTCTTTCTCAGGGACATGAACAAGCGCCTGCGGGATGAGAAGGATGCACAACAGGATCAGAAGAGGGTTAGTCACAGACAATCCTTCATGCCTCGTCTTCCATCTTACCCGCAATGCAACTGTGGCCAAGACACCCCACCGTGGGGTGGGTACTCTTTTTACCCGTACTGAACTGGACTCTGTGTTGGTGTTTCATAAGGCGGCTGACTGCTCGTTACAACTGGTATGAAGCTGTGTGCAGCACTGTGCATGTCTGATCAGCAGAACCAGCAAATCTCCATCTGCTTTCTGTGCCTTTGCATGTGGCTGTCCTCGGGGCTTTTATACTAATAAGGGTTAAACTAGACGGCTGGTCTTTTGAAGATTCCTAACACTTAATCACGGTTAAGCAGACATGGACTCCAGTATTCAAGTCTGCCAAATTGTGAACAGTTTGATATCACATTTTTGCTGCTCTATTCTGAAAGTCCTTTGATGTAGAAACTCTAATCTAAATGAAGGAACAAATATGACAATATGTTCAAACACACAAGCTGTTTAGCTGTTTTAGTGATTAGGCCAGTTTGGTGAATTTGAAGGTAAAGCGGTTATCAGGTTCTACATGT
>JBCNYG010000007.1:729664-740167 GCA_039654305.1 Porochilus rendahli | reverse complement strand
ACCACGAAACAGGTCTGTAGGGAGAAAAATGTAGCTTTGTTTTGTTTTTTCCTTATACCACATATATATATATATTTATTTATTTATTTTTTTTTTTTGATAAAGATTGTCATACTGTCATACTTTTGGTTTGAAAAGACTATTTGTTAAGGGAAATTTAAAAAATTATAATAATAAAATAAAATTAAAAAACATTAACAACATAACTATGCTATAAATAGCCCTTCAGTGGTCTGTCCAGGGTGTACTCTGCCCTCGCCCAGATTCGGCTGAGATGGGCACCAGCCTACTTACTACCTTATTTAGGATTAACTGGTTCAGCAAATGAATGAATGAATAAAATATATTCATACATCTCATTTGCTGAACCACTTAATCCTAATAGGTCCGACTTTGCTACACCTTGAACAGCTCACCAGTCCATTGCAGGGCCAACATACACATACACAACCATTCATACTCACTCACACCTAGGGGCAATTTATAACATCCCATTAAACTAATGTGCATATATTTGGGCTGTGGGAAGAAACCCCAGTACCCTGAGGAAACCCACGCAAGCACAGGGAGAACATCCAAACTCCACACGGAAGCACCTTTGCCGAGCTTGGGACTCGAACCCAGGACCTCCTTGCAGTGAGGCGGCGGTGTTAACGACTGTCCTGTCCTAATATTTTGCTGTGTATTTGTCATAAAATCATAATTTCTGTCTTTATAAAGCAGATATTTCATGAATACAGGTTTAATTACACTTGAAATGTCATGAATATTTGCAGGGGAGGATCAGACAGGGAATAAAGTGATGGAGACCCAGAAGAAAACGTTTTTTTGACCCGACATGTTCAATTTGTAATGAATGAAACTAAAATAAAAAGATTTTATATAAAGATAAAGGGCCTTCATTCACCTTTCTGTATTCACCACCGAAGTTAGCCCTTTACAGCTCTATAGTTTTCTGTAACGGGGTGTATTTGTGAAACTTTAAACAGTAGGTGTTGCTTAAAGGGGAGGTTTGGTTTGTCTGAGACTCCATCACTGCACCTTTTGTTTGTTTAAGTGTCTGTTAGGGTCGAAAGGGGAAGCAGGATCTCTTTAGCTTCGGAAGGAATGACGGCGTGGGTAAGTTAGCATGCTGTGACAGATTAAAAACAAGTTTTACAGTGAAATTCGGCATGAATTTGGTAAAAGGGCTGAAAAATATTTACCCCTCTGTCGGCTCACGTGCTTTAACCTACAGCGTTAACGTGCCCATAGCTGCACGCGCACCACCATCATCATCATCATCATCACCCCCAGCAGCAGCCATTTGCTCTTGTGTTTGTTGGTCTTTGCTTGGAAAAAGTCGCATTCCTCATGTTTTTGTTATTAATAAGTCAGTGCATGAGAAGTAAGTGTGAAGTTTGCATGACTCTACATGATAGCTGTGTGTTTGGATTTCTGACTACAGGGAGAAGTTGTTGGAATGCCACTCGGATATCCTGCAGATCCTGGCAGGGCCTGCAGTGATGAAGAGGAGATGATGATGATGACGATGATGCCCTGGAGAAGAAACACGGGTGAACATCCCACATCTGCACATAAAGTCACACCACAACAAACAAAATCACTGAACAGTTAAAAATAACTACAGTTACTATAAATAACTTACCATAAAGTGTACAGTGTAATATTATTGAAGAAATCAACAGTTTCTTATTGTTTTACTATCTAGGGGTTTTTTTTAGGGAGGTTACTGGTACCCATTTACACTGCTGGGTGGATAAAGGCACACTTGTGGTTGAGACAGGGATCCTAGTGAAGGTCTGATGGAATTTGAACTCGTCACCTTTTGATCATGAGACCCGCACACTAACCATTACACCACCAGCCTCCCCAACCCAGTTTTAGCCTATTCCCACATGACATGTGAGTGTCCCAACACACAATCAGGAGGGTAAAGGCAAGCACATGCTTCCTCAAGGGCATATGGTGCCAGCCGCTGCGTTTTTTCAAACTGTTGTGAATGCATATTCAGGAGTTGGATCACGCACTTTAAAGAGAATCTGCCGTTTTGTTCACTTGAACTCACAGATTTGCTACGGATCGACTTAAATTAGAGGGATGCGAGCATATAATATCTCTCCCTTCCTGCGAGCTCGGTCAATTAGATCTCATGAGCGCCTGGTAACTGAGTAACAAGCGGTAATATGTCAGAGATAATGTACAATAAGCCGGTCATTACTGCAAAATGAACCCCAGTTTAGCGTACAGGACTCTTGCATCATGCTGAAGGGGATTATTTTGCACTAATGACAAGCTCACTGTATATTATCCCTCTATTAAATGGCTGCTTATAAAAATATTGAGATACAAATAATTTTATCGATAATTATAGTAAATTTATACATTCTGTACATATGCAATAGTTTAATTTTATTGTCACCATGAAGAAGAAACATTTGTGTCAAAGAAGATATTCATAGACCTTAGACGTCTGCCACACAACAACAAGGTTTTAGATTCGAGTCTCCGGCTCTGTGTGGTGTTTGCATGTTCTCCCCGTGCTTGCATGGGTTTCCTCTGGGTACTCTGGTTTCCTCCAACAATCCAGGCGTGCACATTATGATAACTGGATGTTCCAAATTGCTCCTTGGTGTCAGTCTGAGGGTGAATGGTTGTGTGTGTGTGTTGGCCCTGGGATGGACTGGTGAGCTGTTGGTGTTCCTTCAGCCAGAGTCGGATGAGATGGTCTCCGTGCTCCTCATCACCCTAGTAAGATTAAGTGAATGATGGAATAATGTGCTATATAATATAGGGTGTGTAATAAAGCCCCAGGTCAAATACAACATTTCTGCCTGTGCATCCTCTGTCTACTAATGACTAAGTACATGGTGAGAAATCTTCTCACCACTTCAAGACCAGTATGCATACATCTAGCTTTCCTAGTCTAAGCCTTTCCAGTGTTTGCACATGTGCTTCCTCCACCTAGCACTTATGTAAATGGTCCCATCTGTTCTCAGAGTTTGCACATCAGATACACGCACATCCTTGTCGGTGTGTGCACATGCATAGACCCAGCACACCTGTGTGTACTCTGTAGCAGTGTAAAGACAGAAAGTACTGAAGACAGACCTTTGAAATCCTCCAGCACTGTATCAAATGTCATAATTATTCAAGTTAAAATCTCAAGTATTTATCACAGCCATTTACCCAACTTATGACCATATATCTTTCTTCTCTTCCACTGTGTTACATCTGAGATATAAATCTCAGAAAGAATAAGACCATCACATTAACAAAGAAGGCTTTTAAATGCTAAATAAAAGTATAATTATGTGGACTAACTAAAAAGGATCAATAAAAACATCCAGTTAACCAGTTTCACAGGTGATTGGTGTAATTATTTGCCGGCACTGAAAGTCATGATACTGGTTAATGATAATGTCTGTAGCAAGTAATACCATCTTGATGTTCTGTCTCTGGGACTATTCAATGATATCAACAGAGCCTGATGCAAATAATTGTTGTAGTCTATACGACAAAGGAACATCAGCAAAAAAGCAAACTAAAAGAGATTTTCATGGTGACAATGGTCACGGGGATCCATTACGGCATTCTTTGATACTCATTCAAAGTTTTTAAAAGAGTGTTTTTTTTTTTTACTTTTAAAATGTGACAGCAGTATTGTGTAGCTTTTTCATATATCTGGGGACAGTATTTTGTTAATTGAGGCAAACTATGAGTTTTTATCTGGGTTTTTTTTTTTTTTTGGTTGTTGTTTTTTTGTTTTTGTTTTTTTGCTTAAGCATTACCCTGAGTTTGCAAAGTGGATAATTTCCATCAGTATACACTACACGGGAATGGCATGATCGGATTGGTCCACTATCTCAGGGTTAAAAACATTATTCCTAGTGGATAATGCCTGAAACAAAATGACACATACAGTTTGGTATGGTCACTTGCCACAGTTATGATTATCACTCCTTTAAATGGAAAAATAAGACACAACAATCTTGTTTTAGTTTTTTTTTTTTTTTGTCTTTCTGTGTAGTGTATACTACACTTTACTCTTTAAAATAAGCATTTCAGGACAGTATCAAACATTTGACTCTATGCCATCATGCTCCTTGTGTTCTGGAGAATTTGAAATAGTAGATAGTGTTGTGAGTCATTTTCAGTCCATTCATTCATTCATTCATTCATTCATTCATTTATTTGCTGAACCACTTAATCCAATTCGGGCTGGGATGGACTGGTGAGCTGTTGGTGTTCCTTCAGCCAGAGTCGGATGAGATGGTCTCCGTGCTCCTCATCACCCTAGTAAGATTAAATGAATGATGGAATAATGTGCTATATAATATATGGTGTGTAATAAAGCCCCAGGTCAAATATAACATTTCTGCCTGTGCATCCTCTGTCTACTAATGACTAAGTACATGGTAGCGGGGCAGTACAGTGGCGTAGTGTTAAACATATCATTATGAAGGCGGGGTGCGCCCTGAACAGCAAATTCAAACACAAGCAAATTCCATGCAAAATCCCCCTCGCGGAGGCAGGGAATCGAATGCAGAACCTTTCTGCCTTGTTGCAGACAAGCTAGCCGAATTTTTGTGCGCTGACCGAGTGAAAGAGGGCTGTATCATTGCTACTCACTAGAAAAAAAAATTGAAAGCAGATGAATCACAGTGATTATAGGAATTAGCTCTCTCGCTTTTGCTCTCTCAACCTCCCCCTCCCGTCATCATCTGGCCTTGCTCCAGCTTCAGGCCTGACTCAGCAGAGGGAGGGAGGGAGGAGGTGAGAGTGAGAGAGAGACAGAGAGAGAGAGAGAGAGAGCGCGCTCCATGTGACGAGACTACCGAGAGCAGTACAACATTGAGTTTGACACCGTACAGAGCTAGATTAGACATTAGTAAGTATGCAGATCAATTGAATGTGTGTTATTTGAGAGGGTGATGTGCCGGAGCAGGGAATGACTTTAGCAGTGAGGGGGTCACGGTCATAGTCAGATGTTGAACGTGTCAGTGATGCACACGCAGGGCTCATGGAAGCCTCAATGGGCAGCACAGCAGGTCGGTGTTTCAATCAGAGTTTCAGTCTTTTTATGAATCCTTGTTTCTCTGAGCTGTTTGTGCAAGTAGTGATGATCAGAAACTGTATCACTGTCTTATTTCTGTAGATCTGCCAGAAGCAGAATGCTCTGCTGTGGCCAGCAGGTTGCCGTTCTGCAGTCAGGAGGAGAAGGGGTCTCGTCTCGGCCTGTTAAGTGTAGCTGAGCTCAGTCTGGGCCTGCAGTCGCTGAGCCTGCCCTGCTGGGAGCAGCCCTGGAACTGCAGCGAGCCTGAACTTCCAGCCAGGCCCAGCTCTCCTGACAACAGTGAGTACCACAGTCAGCATGGTGCTGTATAGTGCATTCGATTATTTCAACGAGATTCTACCCAAATTTCACACAGTGAACAATACGCTTACGTTCTCATCTTTTTGAGCCTTATTATGAGAGCCTGTATAAGTATGTGTGTGTGTGTGGGAGAGAGAGAGAGGGAGAGAGAGAGAGAGAGAGAGAGAGAGAGAGAGAGAGAGAGAGAGATTAATTTTCGACTATAGTCATAGATTATTCTGGAAGGTCTGAGCTCCGTTTGTGTAACACCTTCAACTCATGCATGACTAATCACTTTCACCACATCACCACACCTCATACCCTAGCTTTTCTATCGATCTCCCAGCATTTGTTCAGTTCATTTAAACCGCATGTATTATTTTTACAATAATCTTAGTTAGACAAGCGTCCTTCACTCGTATTAAATACACCCTGCGTGCCTTATATTTTCTCTGCCCTAATTCTTTTATGTAGAGCAGATGACACAGAAGCCGCTCAATTCTGCTGTCTCATTCAGGGCAGGGTCACTTCAGGACATTGCTCGCTGTCAAAACAAACTTTATTATTGCACCTGAAAACAGAAATGTAATAGAAATTCTATGGTGCTGTCCAAAATCTGATATATGGATTAGCTTATTTCTTATAAAATGAAATGAAATATTTCCTGAACATGTACTGTGTGTGTGTGTGTGTGTGTGTGTGTGTGTGTGTGTGTGTGCAGCACTGGGGTTATGGCCTAGTCCTCTTGGCAGTTCTCTAGACAATCTGCATGGTTGTCCGAGCCAGGGCTGTTTGGGTAGAGGCGACCTGTTGGAATGTTTTCCCAGCCTGACCCGTATGACAGAGTCTCTTTCACTGCTAAACTCTGGATCTAGCAGTCCTGTCGACTCTGAGACCAGCGGAATCTCATCTGGATCTGACTATCTGGTTCGTAATCTTAAGTAGAGTAAATGGAAATGAAGTAGATAGTCTATATATTGTATAAATGCATTGTATTCATTGACTCAGTGGAATCACACACCCTTGACATCTCGCCAGGCCATTGCAGGCCAACCCACATTCAACCATTCACACTCAAACCTAGGGGCAAATTTGGAACCACCAATCAGCTTTCTGTGCAAGTCTTAGGACTGTGGGAGGAAACCGGAGTACCCGGAGGAAACCCAGTCAAGCATGGGTTAAAGGTGTACACAGAATCGAACCCGGGAACCCGGGACCTTCTTGCCGTGAGGCGAACATGCTAACCGCTGCGCTACCATGTTGCCACAAACAGATTTATTCATAAAAATGAAGCCCCAAATACAGGCTCATACAACGCAGCACAGAATAACAGAGAATTGAAAACACATAATCTAACTCAAATAGGCAGACAAACATAAATGGGGACACGGAACATGAACTCCTTGAACGGATAATTAAAGTTACGAAGCAGGTGATACAAATGAATGTGGAAATCAGCGAGTTAAATGCAGTGAAAAGAAAACTCAGTGTTAACTGTTACCTGCTTTCTTTTCAGACCATCGTCAAGAAACGTGGGGGGATTTATTTATTTATTATCTCTTAAAGGAGCCACACTTCTCTTATAATACCAGCCTAGGGATGTCTATCAGCAGAGATATTTATCTGGAGCTCTGCCTTTAGGCATTTCCTAAATCATTATATTTGTCATAACTATTAAACTGGGACTACTTATTAGCGATATCCAACTACCATGTGGATTGTGAGAGGGAAAAGAACAACAAATTATTTGTTTTGCTTGTAATCGAACCCGTAATCTGTCTGAAAATTGTGGTATTGATGCATCCCTTGTTTTAATCAGCTATTTCTGCTTACTGAAGTATGTGTTTTTAGATTTTTTTTCATGCATATAGTCCGACAGCTTGAATTTAACCAAGGTATGTCTTATTTAGGTGTGAAGCATACTTGATAGTCTATGATGAAAATGCGAGTATGATTGCCCCATGGTGGACGTGTGTGTGTGTGATAGTTTTGTGGCTCTCTGATAAAGTCTGCCTCAGCAGCATGGCTTTGAATCCAAACTCCACTGATTTCATTTGGATGCTGCCAATTGGATAAAACTGGATAGAGTAAAATACAGGAAAACCACAAGTGACAATCTTAGCTGATTTCATGTATATGTTGAGTTGGGTGACACGTTCAGAGGTGTAATTTAGGTGGCACTCTGATGGAGTGTAACTGAGCAGGAAAGCCACGGTTACACAGGAAGCTGAGCGACACGCGACATGGCCTGGCAAGAGAGGCGAATCACTTGACCTCTCAGCTCTGCTTACCTAGGTAACTTCCTCGCATGTTTCCTGTGTTAACATCTTTCCAAGTAAAACTGTGAGCAGCACCACGCTTCCCTACAGCAGGTCCGTGAGAACTTATCAGTATCTTATATTGTTTGAGTTTATTTTATCTAATTTTATCATCATGTATATAGATTGTTACCATCATTAGTATCACTGAGAGAATAGGACGGAGACTCTTGTGCATCATGAACCGGGAACAGTTCGCTCTCCTCGTCGTCTCTGCTCTCTATTTAAGAAAAAAGCTCCACAACATCATCGCTCTTGCTGGGTTCACCCAATGATTCAAGCCTATGACAAGAATTATAGGCTTTTGCAGGAGCTCTGTTTAGATGGAGTACACTTTCAGCGGTTTTTATCTCCTGATTTATTAATTTTTTAAAAAGTTTTGCTGTCAACACGTTTTAGTAGGAAAGGATGTCGACAAAACCATGTACTCAAGTTATACATATACATTTCATGTAGCTCTCAATAAACGTGTATAAATAAAAACTCACAGGAAATTGCGACCGTTTCAGAAACGTGGACCCAGGCATCACATATCAGGTGATTATTCTTATGAGATTGCTGTGTGCAGTCAGAGCAGTTTCTGTGTGCACTTGTTTTTATGGTTTACATACGTAAACATTCTGCGGAAGTCCGTGTTTGGAAGCGTCTGTCAATCAACCTTCAGTGATGGCCTGGCAAGCTGTCCAGGGAACAGTACCTCGCCTTGAGTTGTCTGAGGTGAGTCCCTGCAAAACTAATTAGTATTAAGCAGTTATGCTAATCAGCAGTATATTTATGCTCTGATTGGATATTCGCTCAACTCGTGACGCATGAGAATGCAGTTCAGATCAGCTCCGTGCCCGGCTGCTACTTGTTGTGCAAGTAAATTCTGTCGCCTCTCGTTGCGAGTGTCGTGCGTGATCACTGACTTTGTGTGGTCGCTTGCTGCTTGTTGCTTCCTGTGTGAGCGAGACTGACGACTTATTCCCAAAGAAAGAAAAGAAAATCGTAGGTATGCGTTGTGCTGGGTGAGGAGTCCTGAGATGTAAGTTTGGTGGCTTTGATGAAGCTTGTCTGAGCAGGAAGAGTTTGATTCCAAAGATTCATTGAGTTGAATTAGGGTAAAAATGCATTGCTGCATATTGGGGGGGAAAAGGATGGATGAAAGGCAAGAAAAAGACAAGTGCAATTCATAGCTGATTTCATATATGTGTTTTGTTGGGTGAGGTGTCCTGAGGTGTAAATTTGGTGTCTCGCTGACAAAGCGTGCGTCGCTGGACAAGTTTGATTCTTAAACTCAATGCATTTCAATGGAAAAAAAATGAATCATGGGAAAACAATAAAAAGGGTGCGTCTTTCCAAAAGCCGTCGACAAGTGCACTATTCGGATGAGTTGAATTGATTTGGTGTCAGCAGAACTTCGTGGGAACATGGAAGAATTCGAGTGAGTGGTTCTATGACCCACTGTCTACAGATTATATGTGACTTTAAGGCTTTTCGGTAGGTCTGAAAGTGTTAAGGAGATTTTCTAGCTGTGATGCAATAGATTCAAATTAATAGATTAATTGATTATTTAAGCAGTAAGAACTTGAAATGGGGAAGATCATTGCAAGAAACATGCCATGATATTCATTTCAAAGTAAAACCTTCTATTGACAAGAAATACTTGTGGAAGGCAGCACTTCCCTTCTCCTGAACACCTGCTAAGTGTGCTGCAATTAGATCAGTGGCAGGATGTACAGAGAAATCAGCTTTAAAAGATTGAATAAGTACCACCGGGATCACTTAATGCTTTTAGTTTGCAGTGCTGCAAGAATCAATACATCATTACAGTTTCATTTCTTTCCTAGACCAGTGTAAGGCTCTCTCCTCCTATGAAGTTCCACCTGTTTGACACTCAGAAAGACACTCTGTTGCCGAGCACAGGGCAGCGAGAAGACTCCATCCCTTCGCTTGCTCCCACCCTCCCGGCTGTACTTGAAGAGTCACTAGCTAAATGCTGGACCAGAGCAACCCCCTGGCCGAGCTGGAGCACCCAGAATGCCCGAGAGCTTCCATTCAGTATCGAGACGAAGGCTCAGCTGCACAAACATGCGGCAGGTAGTGTTAACACCCATGCTAGCCCGGGGTCTACACAAGGACACAGTGTCCACAATTGCAATGATTTGAGAGAATCGTGATGAGCGTGCGGAGGGTCTTGGGAGTCGTGATGATCTTGAGGGAACCTGGTGGATTTTTGATCATCGCGCTGATCGTGGCAAAATTATTATTATATATTTTTTGTTTTACAATTTGACGCCAACCGTGACAGAATGATTACACACGATAGAGCGCAGTCGACTTAACAGATCATAACAGAGTGTAACAAACCTTGATGTGCAATCGTAAGGGATCCTGATGAACATGGAAACAAGATTGCTTCCAGTTTCATCTCTTGGATGCACTCTGCTTCTGTTTTATACCCAAATCATGCTCCAGGCATGCTCATGCTACATTGTGCTTCAGTGTAAACCCCGGGTAACATCAGTGTGAAGTGAATGTAATTTTTGGTGTATAAATGGTTGTATTGATTTACTGAAAATGTACTGAAAAATTCCATTTCTCTTAGCAACAAATGAAGCTACGTGTACCTGGGCCGGACAGCTGCCTTCACACCACTACGAAAACCCCATCTACTCCTGTAAAGTGTTCCTGGGAGGAGTGCCATGGGACGCCACAGAGAGTAAGATTCACCCACAAACACAGACACAAATTCATTGTTTCACATTGTTTCTGTGTGGGGTTTGCATGTTCTCCCCGTGCTTGCCTGGGTTTCCTCCGGGTACTCCGGTTTCCTCCCACAGTCCAAAA
>JBCNYG010000007.1:646612-663089 GCA_039654305.1 Porochilus rendahli | reverse complement strand
CCAGAGTCGGTTGAGATGGGCGCCAGCCTCCCCGCGACCCTAATTAGGAATAAGCGGTTCAGAAAATGAATGAATGTCTTAGAAAATGAACAAATGAATGAATTAAACAAGTACAGAATTTGCCTTTTGCTGAGTGGACAATAAGCAATTAAAAAACAATTCTCCATATCAGACAAACTCTGAAATCTTAGGAAATCAACACAATGCTGTTCCAAAAACATTTGCAATGAGGATTACATTTGTTGGAATACGGCTTTTTGATATTTTAAAGTAAAAAATAACTTTTTTTCAAACTTTTTTAATGTTTCCATGTATTATATCCTGAAAGTTTTTTTTCTTCAGGATTAATAATAATTGTTCTATTTCTGAGCTTTCTGATTTAAATTTATACATCTGATGTTCATGTTAAATCGCCTTACCTGTATGTTTGTCTGAGGAACGGATCTTTTCTGCTGTACTTGCTGGAATTATTAATGATTTTGATTATTTATATAAAGAACAAGTATTTGTTTTAAGTTGTTCGAATGTCACACACTAGTTTACCCCAGACTGAGATCAATCTCGCAAATTTAATCACCAAATGCTGAATTGATGCATATTTTAAATGTACATTTGAACACATTGTATAGACCTTTAATAAATGTTGAAAATTTGTGTAGTTTTTATAACAAGCATTATTTATACCCATTCTAATGAAATAGAGAAGCATTGACGAGTTTTTCTGTCTCGTCCCACAGACCTGCCGGATGTCGTTGTAGCTGGGGTCCTACAGGGCTTCTTCCCCAAAGACACTAAGGTGGGCTTTAGGATGTGCTCCAAGCCCAGCATTAAACCTGTTCCCAGACATCTTTCTATTCCTACCATCGTCATAGACTGAGCCGGTATGAGTGCACTACCAGAAGCACAGATACCCTGAGACATGGGGGTCAGGGGTGTTCCTGCTACTAGGACCTTGCCTCGGAGGGTAGAAATGATGATTTGTATTACTCAAACACGGCTTCCATTATCCAAACCTCTGGAGGGAAGGAAGGGGAAAGCTGATACCGTTCATATGTTCTGCCAGGTTTGGGCTTTCTATGTTTCTGGAGATTTTCTTTCAGTATTATGTTTCATTCTGGCCGGAGTCACTGTGGAGTCTATCCTGTGAGCCATGGAAGTGATGCAGGAATACACCCTGGAGAAGTGGGAAGAAACTGGAGAACACAGAGGAAACTCACAGACATGAAGAGAACATGAACATGAACCCAAGTTCAGACCTTGTACCACCACCGCACTGTCTAGTGTTGGAAAAGTTAGTACACTAAACGAGATTTATGAGTAATGTATCATTCATGTGACTCTGATTTATCTCCATGTTCTTCGATCTTTATTTTGAAGTTTTATTAAAATTGGAGAAATGAAAGACCTTCAGTACACATGAATATAATTCAGAATGAATGTTACAGGTGATTTGTAGAATTTTTTCTTTAAATACCTCTAAAGTATCTATAAATGTAAAAACATTTTAGTTCAACATTTCATTTCAATGAGATCCATATCTGCACTCACCAGACCTGCAGAGGATCTGTAACTATGTCATACATTTTACAAAAAAAAAAAACCCGCTAGCAATCACAACTGCATGCTTGTGAACAGAACAGAAGCGAAAAAGAACATCTCTCTGGGGACTTCAGGAGAGACTTGGAGGAGTCACATGGCTTTCCCTGTACCATCTAAATCAATAAATATTTATTTCCTTTAGATTCTCTTGAGATTTCACTCTTGGATTGTGTAGGATGAATTTAATGTGAGTAGTCTGCTAAACAAATGATTCTCTTATATTTAAACCAGTACGTGGTGTTGTGTAAATGTAACCCCTGGCAGAATTGATATATTTTCATCACTGGTTTTGTAAAACATACCTCAAACTAATTTAATAAAATTATTTGAATGAATGGCATTTTTCCCAGATCAAGTAAAACAAAACAAAAAAAATCACAATTTGTACTTTACTTCTCGTCCTCAACCCTCCATACACCATTCGGAGACCCGATCCTGTCCGATGTCAGAAGCTAGGCAGGGTCGGGCCTGGTTAGTACCTGGATGGAAGACCACCTGGGAATACCAGGTACTGTGGTGGGAAAAGATCTTTAAGGCAACCCTGTAATACAAAATCTGCCTCAGCATGTGTGAAGCATGTCTTCAGTCCTAAATTCAAGTCATAGACTTTACTTTAAAAAGAATGTCCTCCATCAGTTTCAACTTTCCTGAACAGCAGTTGACAGATCAGTTCTGTAAGATACAGCCTCATCATAGACCTTTTTATTTCCACACTTACTGTTTATTTTAGGTGGTTTAGTGTGCTTGAAATTTTAATCATTCATAAAAATAGTATACCACAACATCTTACTTTAAAACCTAAATATGGTTATAACTGTATATGAAAGTTATGAGTGGAATTTCCATTAACATAGGATGCAAAACCATCAACAGAGAGTGGTAGAACATATGGTTGGATTAAGGCAGTTCTTTTGAACCTTGAAAAAATGAAAATTCTATATTAAAACAGAAATGCATGATTACAATAATTACTGTGAAGACACAAAATAAGCACAAGATGTCCATTAATTAAACCCAAACCAAGGCTTTGTCATCTATCACAGTTTTCAGCATAAGGTCTCTGAGAGGAACCGAGGCTTAATCTGACACACCCATCCTGTTCAACACATACCTTGAAGCCTCAATTTCAAACATCCCATCACTATCTCTAGTTAATGACTGGTCTGCATCCTACCAGTCAGAGAGGATGCAAGTTACAGTAGTTTGGCACTGACTCATTCAAAATGCCAAACACTGAATGTGGAGATCCCCAGGGTTCAGTAATAAACAACTTTTCGTTGTGTACATATCAGTTCATAATGTTAGCTTCTTTTAAATTGAGAAAAAACAAAAAATATGCTGAACTGTTTAATGTGCAGGAAAGGCTAATTACACCAATCAGACATAACTAACCACTATAAGCACTGACAGCTGAAGTAAACAAGCTTGAGTCACAATGTGATGCTAACATTGGGTCTATTAGTCTCCAAAAATTGCAGGGTACATGGAGGCTGGAACCTATCTTAGCCAACCAGTCCATTGCAGGGTCAACACCCACACACAAAGGAGAAATTCGAAACAGCCAATCAGTGTTGTAAATGTGCATGACTTTGGACTGTGGGAGGAAAGCCTACACAAGCACCAGGACATGCAGACTTCACACAGGAACATCCTCACAAAGCCCCGGCCTTGAACCCAAGACCCTCTTGCTGTTGGGTGGAGGTGCCAACCACTACACCACCATACCACCCTGGGAGTGGGTTCTTAAGTTTTTGCCAGGATTGTATTTCCTAAAAGAAATTATATGGTGTGACTTGTGAATATTAAAGTGAGACACACAAAGGTTAACAAAACCTGGACCCTTTATTGACGATTCCTTTAAAAAAAAAAAAAAAAAAAAAAGTAAGAAAGAAAGAAAAAAAGGCAGGTGTTCTGGGTCAGTGCGTGACAGCATGGAATTTCTATTCGAAATGGACCCAAGGAGGACCAAAACAGATGTAGAAGTAAGAGGTGGATTGGGATTTAAAGTATGAAACACATGTACATACATAAATGCCACTAATATTTTAACGGTACAGTACACCTGCAAAACCCCCAGTGTCCTGTTTCTCCCCCTCAGGGTGATTTTACTCCTTTGGAACAGCAAAAGGCTTTTCCACTTCGATTTTACCACATTCGTGGATGATGACATCCTTTAGAGGTTTATCTCGGCCGTCTGTCTTTGTGCCCTCGATCTTTCTCACCACATCCTGAGGGAAAAAACGAGAACAAATTCAGAAATAAATAGGAACAATTAAAGAAAAAAAAAAGGCTGGTCTCAAACCCGTTAGACACTGAAAAGAAACATTTCTCCAGGATCATGGTTCAAAATTCACTAAAGACGAGACAACACCCCATCACTGCTTCTCATTATTATAATTTTAGGATGCTTTGATAAATCAAGACACTCACCATGCCCTCCAAGACCTTGCCAAAGACGACGTGTTTCCCATCGAGCCATGTCGTCTGCACAGTGGTAATGAAGAACTGGGAGCCGTTAGTGTCTTTACCTGCGTTGGCCATGCTCAGCCATCCTGGCCCATAGTGCTTCAGCTTGAAGTTCTCATCAGGGAAGCGGTCGCCATAGATACTCTTTCCTACCAAAATAGATATGGATCAAAACCACTTACACACCTCTACCAGGGTCCTGGAGGTCCTGTGTGTGTGTGTAGGAGTATATTTGTTAACCATTTAATTTACGAGTGTAAATACACAATAAATGCAGTAAACACTGGAGATAAAGGACAGACTTCATACCACCAGTTCCATCTCCTCTGGTGAAGTCTCCTCCCTGGATCATGAAGTCCTTAATCACACGGTGGAACTTGCTGCCCTTGTAACCGAACCCTTTCTGTTAATGTACAAGAGCACTCGCTGTAACTTGTTTACGGATTCATTATGTAACCAAGAATAACATTAACCTACAAAAGAATGTTATTTAATGGAAGGATGAGAGCTCACACCTCTCCTGTAGCCAAGGCCATGAAATTCTCAGTGGTCTTTGGGACGGTTTTCCCGAACAGACCAATGACGATCCGCCCAACGTCCTCATCTCCAATTCGAACATCAAAGTATACCTGAGACAGGATGAAGGAGCATTAAAAAAAACAAACAAACAAACCAGTTCAGACAGAGCAGGAATGTTGGAAAGGCTACTGGTTTGTAGGCACCTGAACACTTGTAGAAACTGTTGACAAAGTTAGAAGCAGAAAATTGTCCAAGACATCTTTACATGCACACCAATTTCCACCAAACATCTTGGAGTTTGCAAACATTTTGTAACCCAGACCACCTCATTGGCCATTAGTGCCTGACCTCAGTATAAGATTAAATAGCCAGATACCAGTCACCCATACCATGCATGCAGCCTTCATTCTGATTTAACTGAAGGTAAGCAAAGTTCTCTCTCACATCATAATATTAAATTCTCCTATGCTACCAAACTACATCCATACAAACTTATATTGAAATTAACTGATCAGCAGGACACTGTTTTCACCAGCAAGTAATACTGTACATGGATACGGTACGGATGCTGAATAGCATGATTTTGGTGTCATTGGAAGACTCTCTTTACTTCCTTTTATTCGTCGAATTGTGTTTATTCAGCTTCTGTGGCTTAATAAACAAAAACACATCGAGAGGACAACCTTCAGAAAAGAGTAGAGGTTCCTAAAAAAGAAAGAGGGGATTTCATCTGGAAAGGGATTTTCAACAAGCACACATGGGTATGATAGTCTTCCAGAAAATCTCTCCCTATTTATGTCTATTATATTTTTTCCCTTGTAGAAAAAAAATCCAAAATAAGCCTCGAGTAATCTCATCCGGGTATTCCTGCTGTATCAAAGCATTCGGATGAATCAAAGCTCACTTTCATTTTGCCTGAAGAAAAACGAGGAGAGGGAAGAATTGGGACTTCGTCTTTTTTGTCAGACTATAGCGCAATGGTTTCTGGGAAGTGTAGTTATTACTACTCTCTGCTGCAGCAAAGAACCAGAGCGGAACAATTACACGGTGAAATTCTCTGTGATGCCAAAAGCTCCAAACAGACATGTTTACAAAGAGGCGTTTGATTATTCAAATAAACAGTTTTCATTGTGGAGCGAACCCGGAAACTGGGCTCGTGCGCAAACGCACTGCGCATGAGCCGGAAAAACGCAGACGTGGCCTTCAGAGCACGGCACGCGCCATTACACAGCACTGAGACAAATCCCTAACCCGGGCTGTATGGACTTACACACTCCTCCTCAGAGCATCCTGACACAGATAAACGCACTAACGCTTCTACGAACACAGTACATATTTTATTTACACTAAATCCTCGCAAGTATACAAACATCATCACAACATGAACAACCATCGGATGCATAAAGATATTAGTGCAGGTTTCATCTGCAGTGGTTCGAGGTTTACCTTGGCCGTGACTTTGGGTCCTTTCTTCTTCTCATCTGCCTGAGATCCGCTTGGAAACAGCAGGAAAAACAGAGACGCAAGGGTAATCGTGACCGCTACCAGGAACTTCATCTTCCTCCCAAACCCTGGCACCATGAAAGACCTTAAACTGAGCGGGTGTGAGAGGGGTAAATGGTACAGCTGGACATCAGGGGGGTGGAGACTGAGCTTATCCGGGGAGGAGCCTACCTTATAAATAAGCCCCGCCTCCTGTGCCATGATTGGTTGGTAGTTTGTGATCATTGGCTGTACATCAACGTGTTACATTCAGATGACACTCTGCTCGTTTACTGCATGCAAATCTCTAGCCATGGTTCTGGGGGGCGGCGGGAGTGTGCATGTTCTCCCTGTTTCCTCCAACAGTCAACAGACACGCACGTTAGGTTAATTGGCTGTTCCAAAGTGTATGGTTGGGTAGGTGCTAGCCCTGCAATGGTCTGGCAAGCTGTTCAGAGCAGACCCCACCTTCACCTAGTGCTGGCTGAGATAGGCTCCATCCTCCCTGCAACCATATTAGGACTTAAAGGGTTCAGTAAATGAGAGATGAGTCAGAAACCCCCAGCCCTGGCACAACACGCTGTATGGAAAGTAGCTGAACATGGAATCATTTTAATTACTTGTATGGTATATTAGATTAATTTAAAATCAGGACACAGCCCATTCAATAAAACATGAAGTCTCTAAATACTGAGTGGGGAAAACTTTATGAACTCCAACAACTCTTGAGGCCTGAATTCTTCGATCGAGGACTTCACAAATTTATTCATTCACTGAACCATTTAGTCCTTCTAAGGTCCCATGGTGGTTGGTACCCATTTCAGACAACTCTGAACGAGTACGGGCACAGCTTGCACAGCTCACCAATCCATCGCAGAGCCAATAGACTCAACCATTTACACTCACATCTAGGGGCAATCTGGAACAGACAATCACCCAACGTGCATGTCTTTGGACTGTGGAAGTACCCGTAGGAAACCTATGCAGAGTTTCTCATGGGGAGAACATGCACACTTCACACAAACACCCTCACTGAACCAAGGACCCACACCACTGTGCTGCCTGGACGCCACAAATTTCCTCCAGCAACAGCCCTGTAGAATGGAGCATGGTCATAGCCCAGTTTTTCCCCAAGTGTCTCATTTTCTTTGAGCCAAGTCTTAGACATAGCTGACTGGGACTAACGAACCTGTTCTCCAACCATAAGCCTTATCATCTCAAATGATAAATCTTAGGGGTCGTTTTTCTTTTTAATTTGCAAAGTCCAACAGTCTGTTCATGTTTGCAAACAATTTTAAAAGTAGACTAGTGACCACATTTGTTGTAAAACTACAAATTATGGCAATTTCCATCTTTCTTTTTTGCACACCTGCCCATAAGTAGCACAAGATGTCCAAAAAAACTAAAACAAAACAAAACAAAAAAAATCCCTAAACAACCCATCCACCTGAAGAGGATAAGCAAGGCTTCAAGCAACAGGGATTGATTGAGACATTTATAATTAGTGCACATTCATGTACGACAGTTTATTAGTGCTCATCAGCATACTGTTATAGATTTAAAATATATTTACCTTCTTTAAACACACAGGACAGAAAACAAATAAATAAATTCAATACATCATAAAAATCTACCCAACACTTAACATCTTCATAAAATGAATTAATTACACTTCAGATAAGCTGATGGTACTCAGTCTAGAGCCAAAATACTGAGCAAATATTTCTGGATGGCCTTTGTAGAACTGCGCCAGGAGTCTCCTCTTCTCCTTCATGGAGTACTTTGGATTTTCATCAATATCCCTGAGCAGATCAAGCAACTCTGCATTTGTTAGGGTTTTGACAGTGTCTTGGTACACATCTCGTGAAATTTGCTGACAGAACACAGGACCTAAGAACATGAATACATCATAAGAGAGACATGTGAATGAGTGAGAAAAGAAAAAAAAAAAATTACCAACATGCGCATATGCACACAAAACTAGAAAAGCATTTTTAACACAGAACTCTAGGACTATCCCCCCATGTGGTCAACCCCACCCTCTAGAGTGTTAACAGACATTTTGATGAATTGAACTCCATGACATTGAAAAATAGGTGAAGGTGACTCAATAGGCTGGTAGGAAATGCTGTTGGGACCATTCAAAATACAAAAATCCATGAAGATACAACAGACCACACCCCCATGCAAGATCATTTATATTTGTCAGAAACAGAAGATACACACACAGTAAATATACTGACAGTCACTAAAAACTTTGAGTCCCGAATTAAATTTGGCTTCAAAAAACAAGCAAAAGTGTCAAGAATAAATTATGCACATTAAAAACAACAAAACAAAATGGCACCTGCCAAAATAAGTCAAAACTGCCAGTAGCGGGTATGGCCTTTGTTACATGCGGTGATGCAGCAGGGCGAAACCGGCCCCACAAGTGCTGCAACTGGATGTAGCGATCCTGTTTGGAAGTCATCACTTTCTCTCGCCCTGGACAGGGCCTTCGTCAACTGACCCTGGCATGTTGTGGAGGTCAATCAGGTTTCTAACGGTGAGTTGTGTACAGTCCATACACCTTGCTACCTGACTGTAGTTCGACCCGGCCTTCACCATTCGCATGAATTTAGGTATGGATTTTGACTGGGACATAGTAATATGAATATGCTTTGATCTAAAACATTCCACTGTAACTCTGACTGTATGTTTAGGGTGGTTGTCCTGCTGGAAGGTGAACCTCTGCCCCAGTCTCAAGTGTTTTGAAGCCGAACAGGTTTTCTTTAAAGATAAGTATAGGACAATCATTGAAGAAAACCTGGTAGGCTTCAAAGGACTGAACACATTTCTATAGCTCTATGCTCCGCTCACATTTAGTGATGGCAGGAGTCAATGGAAATCATCACGGACCACCCTCTATACAATACTTCTATACTCAGGTGCTGATTTAGTTTGTATTGCAATTTTATAAATATCCTGAGCCAATAATAGAAACATTTCAGCATGTAAAAAGTTTAAAACTATGAACCATGTAAAGAAACTAAAGTTTGTATTTCAAAACAAAGGTAGCACATTTGCTCTGGTTAAAAACGGTAAACTTAATGGTTTGACTGTCATACCCTGCATGTTGGAGTCCTTCTTTTTCGCAATTTTATCCAGCTTGTCACTGACCAGCCTGTGCAAAGAACCTGGGATCTAATAAGAAAATTTGATTCACTACAATGAGATACATCTACACACACACAAACACAACAAAAACAAACAAAAAAACTTTGGCACAGATCTGCATGAAAACCCTCTCCTCCAGCTGTAGTTTCAAGATGCTATCTGGGACACATACACACACACACACACCATATACAGATATATTTATTTTTAACCAGTCTCTCACGCTTTCACACACACACACACACGACATAACACAAGATAAGACTATCTAATTAAAATAAAAATAACCCCACACACCTCAAGTTCTCAATGAATAGATAATACCTTGAAGATGTCCTGATGGTTATCCAGCATGAAGAGCAATAGTAAATCCACTTTGCCCTTTGAAAGACTCCTGCTTTGTATTATGGCTCTACAAAAGGTTTTCTTCACAACAATCCGATTCTCAATCTGGAAAACGCATCAGTGAAAGTTTGCAAATACAGTTTGTGATCTCACTTGCATGCACTGCGTAAACTATCCCGCATACTCCACAACAGCACTTTATTTCAACATAATGAGGGTTATCCCTGGTCTGTCAGGGGAATTGCCATCATACTACTGCATGGTGAAAAGCAACAGCGCCCGAAGTACTGTCGCATCAATTCATGGATTGTAGGGAATGCAGAAAACATAACCTAACTGAGACTAGACCGAATCAATTAAACTGAAGGGCCATTTTCATTTCTGATATTAGAATACTGAAAATACTGATGCTATAAAAACACTATACAATTCTTCAGCGAGAAAAAACGGTCAGATCGTGAACCGTTTCATGAAGAAAATTAATATTAATATTACACTTGAATCAGTCTTCTAAACCCCTTTAACAATCAGATGCTTTTTAAAGATGTTTTCCTGACAAGGATAAATTTATTTACTTCAAACAAGCTAACTGGACTAAAACAGGGATGTCCAAACTTATCTGCAGAGAGTTTTCATTTCAACCAAGCAGTAGTTTTTTTTGTAATTAATTTCAAATATCAGTAAAAATATTGGTAACGATATATTTATGTATTATGACCATCAGCAGTAAAATCTACAGGGTTTTGTAGCCGTGTTGACAAAAGCAAGGTGGTCCCACCAAGATGGCCACCACCCGGCTTCAAAATTGAGACATCCCTGGTCTAACAGATGGTGTTTCTGCATAAACAGTGGCGTTTCACAAACATGATCTGACCTAAAAACTGAACTGATACTCTCCAGCCATTTAACAAATTAAATCTGTTATAAATAATACATACTTTACCATTTGTTTGTTAGTTAAAGAAAGATTTAAATTTATCAAGGCCATACAGTAACACCCTCGCTGAGCCCAGAACCTTCCTGCTATGAGGTGGATATGTTATCCACTACACCACTGTGTCACAAACTGAACAAATTACTTAAATAACAAATAATTACAAGGACTAATCAAAATTAATCCAGGCAGGACATACTCCCTACCTCCTTATGGAGCCGGATGTGTTGTGGGTCTGCAGCCAGTGACATGAAGCACAACAGCCTGTACAGCTCCTCTCGATTGGCTGCAGGGAGCAACTTCAGACCCAGCTGTAACACCTCCAAAGCCACGTCAAACTTCCCGTTCACTGCCCAAACACCAGAAACGTAACTTACAGATACTGCACACCAATCAAACTAATCACATTTAGAAAATCAAACTTCCTTTAAAATAGAGAAAATGTAATGCTAATTTCTTCACAGATTGTAATTTTATGGGTTGAAAATGGTTTAAGACACCATTGACTGGTTAAAATTATCCTGAATATTCTAACACCCATGATGTCGAGGTAACCCTTAGGTATTGCTACATCTCTAGGTCAGTTGTTACGAATACATGTAATAGTAATATTTTTGGGTAAAGTGCTTTGAAGGCTGACTCACACAAAAGCAACACAGCCGCAAAATAGTGTGACGTCGTTTTTGGGCAAGAATACCACCTTGAAATGCTTCAAATACAAAAGCCTTTGAATATATAATATCTATTAATTAAAATTTTGCACAGTTCCAAAACTTTTCACCAAGACCACGAATATAGATTATGTACCTCAAATTCCACCAACTACTTCCAAAATCAGGAATAAAATTCGTCTGCACTTTCGGACGTGATCACTTGCGTGTGAGTCAGGTCTTAGTCTCTAAACTGCAGTGTTTTTTTTTTTTTTTTGTATAGTAGCACTTTACTTTTAAAAAAAATGACTGTAGTAAGTAATATGGATAAGGATTTATTTCCGAACATTTAATCCTGGGGTATGGTGATCTGTAGTTTCACCTTACCCAGATATTCAGTAATGTGTGTATAGACATCATTTAGCCCACTTGAGAGAAGAGGCTGGAAACTGATCTGTCCGTAATGTTTAGCCAGAATTTCAAACAGTAGTGTTTTGCATTTCTGGATGCCTGTTGGTCCCCACTGTCCATGTTCACCACCCTCATTGCCTAGTGACAGGCTCGGGAGCTCTTTACTCAACTCTACCACATTCCTGTCCGGCAGAAAGTCCATGAGCCCTAATGCTTCCAAGAGCCACTCGTCTTTTCTGCAGATGAAGATTTTGTAATAAAAACATTAAAAATGCAATAACTGAATTTACAACAAACTGGAAATTACTTCCATGTCAACTTCATTAAATTAACAAAAAACAAATTAAACCTACAGTGACTCCTTAAAAGCTTTCAGTAGCTCCCTGTCCAGGTAGTTACTGCTGTAGAGAACATCAGGCCCATTATTGTTGGCAGCTGATAGGAGACACTCGCCACACTCCAACACTCCATCCAGCAGAGGGAGCTCGATCAGCTGCAGTAAACGCTGAACTGTCTGCTCCTGCCAAACTTTACTGACCACTGAAAGAGACAGAGAGAGAGACAGAGAGAGAGACAGAGAGAGAGAGACAGAGAGAGGGCAAGCCCAACATTAATCACATAACCCAACATTAAAACATAACTCTTGTAATGATTCCCAATAAGCATCTGGAACCATTTTATTCAGCAACCAATACAGACCAATTCATCTGGATATTTAACAAGTAGTCATGTTATAAGTGGGATGACATGCAGCAAGCCAGTAATTATTACTAATAATAACTATTACTAAACCTCACCAGAATGCTCAGCTCCCCCATACGCTGAAGAGGTCTTTCTTGAATCACTCCAGTGGGGTTTATTTCACAATAACGACCGACTCTCTGTCGTAGCCCAGCGAAATTAGATTTTTATTTACTCATCAACCTCTTCAGGAAAAGTGAGGAGGGTTTCTGATCAACTTTCATCATCCGATTCAATTAGATGCCTTGTTCAAGGGCACTTCAACCATGAAACCGAAGGAAGGGAAGGTGCAGCTCAGTCCCCCACATTTTTCCTGCTGGTTCATGAATGCTTCTCTAACCATTAAGCTACGGCTGTCCCCAATGTTGCCACCTGATCGAATGCCTGTGTCAAGTTGTGTGCGCATCATTTTGATTCAAACATTATACACTCAGAATAACGCTTTTTAATTCCGACATACATACTAAATCTAAATGATTGTTGGCTGTAGATTATTCTGCTTCCTTTATTTGTAAATATTGAATATTTTAACAAAACATGGATTTAAAGATTATTTTCTCGTTTCCACTTGGGCAATGACGTGGTCCATACTAACAGCAAATTATTGAAATGGTCAAATGATGTAACTAATTAAAAAGAAGCAAACACCCATCAAAATTGTATGATTAATAAAAATCAGTGGGATTATTTAGCAATGCAGCAGACGTCATGTTCCTGTTCAACCCCCAAGGATTTGAATGTGTTACCTGATGGTGGTAAACATTCAGCGTAGAGAAAACTAAGGGTAAAATCAATCTCCTCCAGCAGGACGTTCATGATGTGTCCAGGTTTTATCGGAGTACTGTGAGCGAACAGTGGGTCACCATTCCTGTAAAGTCATCGAAAGAGGAAAAAAATACTCATATCTGGACTTAAATGACTGAAAGTAAATGTTAATTATACATCCCCATATCGCCTTAAGAGGTTCTATCACCAGTGTGATTGGTGGTCTGCGGTTCTCTCATTGCTTGGAGAAATGGGTGTGTTTTCTGCACTACTGTGTACAGGTGTCTGGGTGTTCAGGAACCGGTACAGGCTGCTGACGCTGTCCTGAAACTCCAACAGCTTGCTCTCCTTCCCAAAGCTTTTACACGCTACTACTTCGAACACCTTGCAGTCCAGCAGTGCCTGACACACTCGCACCGCTTTGGCCCGGGATACTTCCTCGTCTCCTAAAACCTTACTCTGGATGATGTAGGTTTGGATCACAGTAACTGCATCAGAGCCCACAAAGCAATTGTCATGAGATTTCAGGAAGTGACGTCGCCGTTTCACCTTCACCTCTGACTGGAGATGAGAGATCAGTCTGCTCCAGGTGAGGCTGGTTTGACTTGAATTTACAACCACCTGATGATCTAAAAAAACATGCAAATGAATAAATAAAATGTAAAAAAAAATATGAGACATTGGATAACTTACCACGATGTCATTTATTTCACTTTTCACAGAAAATGTGTGATCATTTTAAACATGGCATAGCTGTTTGTGCCAAATAAACTCACCATGGCCTGGATAAGTGGGACCACAAGACCATCCAGAGAGGTGTCAGAGCTACAGAGTGCCTCAATGCAATACCCCTACATATAATGCATTATGATCTAGCTACATAATATCGACAAAACAATTGACCAAAACATTCATGTGTTTATTGGTGTTTGGACTCCAGGATTCATTCCTCTTTGCTGTTATAATAAATTTCTCTATTCTGGGAAGGCTCTTCACTAGATTCTGGAGTGTGAGCTGCAGGGATCATTCACAAGAGCATTATTAAGGTCAGGCACTGATGTCAGATATGGGACACCTGGGGCAGTTGGCAGATCAGAGAAACAGAGCTTAGGCCGGATAATAAATAAATAAATGAATAAAAAAAATCCCAGTTTCTCATCAGAACTTTTTGAAAACCTAAATGCAGCAGGTGTTTTTTTTTTAAATAGAGAAATGAGGTGACTGTTGGAGCCCAAAATCCTTTAAAGCTAAATGTAGGTAACATGACTGAAGCTAGGAACTTGGTGACTTCTGGCAGTTTGTTGGAGATTTAAAAAAATAAATAACAAGAACCTTTTAGAAGTACTGTTTGTTTACTGCTGCACAATGTCTTTGCTGTAAAAGTCTTACATTTAACATGAATTTAACTCTAAACAATCAAAAATCTACAAAAATAGAACTATTAAAAACAGAACTAAACCAATCACAATCACACCATCTAAAACCCAATCACCTTCTGTGTTGTTTTGTCTGAGGAATTTTTCAAGGTTGAGTGTGTTTTTTTTGGGAATTTTTTTTGAAATTGACGCATTGCTTTTTTTTTTTTTAATTGACGCAAGATTTTTTTAAAGGAACTAATTAATTAAGTTAAAAAAAAAAGTTTAAAAAAAGGAACTAGTTAATCATTTTTAAAAGATCTGATGCAAACAAATACTTCTCAAAACTATTGTTCAGATTTCTCGCTGACAAACACACACACACACACACACATATATATAATATATACATACACATACATACATACATATAATTATACACACATACACAATATTTAAAGTTTGCGCATGCGCAATAGCCATGAAAAAGCGCTTATAAAGTACAATAATAAACAGTTTACCAGCAGGAAGGCGCATAGGGCTGTACAGCTTCTCCTGCAGGTTTAAAGCAGCAGCTCTCTCTCTCACACTCGCCATGCTTTCTATCTCAAACCAACAATCCCAGATAAATTTCTAGCAAAACCTGAGGCTCGCGCGCGTTTCTTGTCATTAATTAACTAATCTGCTTCCTATTGGATCAATTCAACCAATAAGAATTAACCAATTAGCTCTAACGTCCAACCATCGACTGTATATTATAGGAACACTATGGAAGCCTTGGGTGGTTTGAGATGTAACCAAAGAGCTCTCACAGATTTTGTACAGAAGGTGGCAGCAAAGTACATCATTTAAATAATAGTACAGGTCGTTTTCTCCATCATAAAGTGCTGTTTGAGAAATTCTTTGAAAGAGCTAAACTTTGATTAGAGCTTTTTCATTTTGATACAAAGGTGCGGACGGCACGGTGTGTAGTGGTCAGTAAGCCCACCTCACAGCATGAAGGTCACGGGTTCGAGTACTGTGTGCAGAAAAGGCGTCTCTGTGTGGAGTTTACATGCACAGTAGGCTAATTGTCTGTTCCAAATCATCCCTAGATGTGTGTGAATGGTTCTGTGTATGTTGCTTTGCAGTGGCCTGGCAAGCTGTCCAGAGTTTGCCGCACCTTCGCCCAGAGTCGGCTGAAATGGGAGTCAGCCTACCAGTGACCCTAATTAGGATTAAGCGGCATAGAAAATGAGTGAATGAATGAATTTTTGGGTGGGGACAGCGCGGTGGCATAGTGGTCGTCTGCCTGACAGCAAGAAGGTCCCAAGTTCAAGTGCTTTGTGCAAGGGTGTCTCTGTGTGGAGTTGCCAGGCTATCCCTGTACTGGTGTGGGTTTCCTGGGCACTCTGGTTTTCTTTCAGAGTCCAAAGACATGCAGAGAAGGCTAATCGGCTGTTCTAAATTGCCCCTAGGTCTGAGTATGAATGGTTTGGATATGTGTTGGCCCTAAGATCGACTAGTGAACACCCTGTCTTCATCCAGAGACAGCAAGATTGACCCCGTGACCCTGGTAGGATTAAGTGGTTCAGTAAATGCATTCATGAATTTTTAAGGCATCAACAGACCATGTTGGCTAACAGATTTGCCTAACTGTTGTTGGCTAACAGATTTTTGTTTTCTTCAAATCAGGAAATTAATAAACATGTCAATGGGATAAAAATGCTGGTCAGATTATCCTAATTCACTATCAACACTAGTCAGGGTCATGGTGGGACAGGAGTTTATTCTCAGTACAAGACAGGAATACACCATGAATACAAGTCTATCACAGGACACCACACACACACATATGCGCACACACAGCCACAAACACACACACAAAAAAATTCAAAATTGTCAAATTTGAACCATTCCAGGAAGAAACCAGAGAACCCAGAAGAAACCCATGAAACTCTATAGGCTAGGATTGAACCCAGAACCATGATGGGACCAAGGGTCAGACTGATTTATTTCAATAAATCAGTCCCATCTACACACTTGTTTAAGGCATTTCATTAATTTGGTCAAAG
>JBCNYG010000007.1:619137-637577 GCA_039654305.1 Porochilus rendahli | reverse complement strand
CATTTACAGCATTTGGCAAACACCCTTATCCAGAGTGATTTACATTTATCATTTTTATACAACTGAGCAATTGAGGCTTAAGGGCCTTACTTAAGGGCCCACAATGGCACCATTGTGATACTGGGACTTGAGCCCCTGACCTTCGGATCAGTAATCCAGAGCCTTATCCTGAGCCACCACTGCCCACAAACTGAGAATACTGTATATGGATGTGTAATATAGACTGTTTCACTTCCACCAGAAATCTTGTTTATGCAATGTTTTATGTAATGAAACAATTGTCAAAAATCTGAAATAACAACAGTGTTTCAATTTTTGGTGGCACCATGGTGTAGCGGTTAGCACGTCCACCTCATAGCATGAAGGTCCAGGGTTTGAGTCCCGGGCTTGGCAAAGGCATTTCTATGTGGCGTTTGCATGCTCTCCAAGTGCTTGCGTGGGTTTCACCATTGGAATTGTGGTTTCCTCCCACAGTCTGAAGAAGTTCACATTAGGGTAACTGGCTGTTCCAAATTGACCCTTGTAGTGTTTGTGAGTGTAAATGTTGTGTGTGTGTTCGCCCTGTGATAAACCGGCGAGCTGTTCAGAGTGTACTCCGCCTTCACCTATGGTCGGCTGAGGTACACTCCAGCCTCTCCATGACCCAAGTATGATTAAGCAGTTCAACAAATGAATGAATGATATGATTTGAAGGCAGATGGTGACATCTTGGAGACACCACCTTGCTATAAGCTTCATCACGTGTAGTATGGTTGAACTCCAACATGGCTCGAATACTTGGAAAATGTGAAGGTTGGAATGTCTTCAATTGAAATATAAACTTACCAATATTTGAATGACTGACAAGTCTTGTTTGTATTGTTTATAACAATGTTCTTGATGTATGTTAGCTTAAAAAAGTTCTTCATAGCTGGAATTTGGCAGGAAACCCCCCCAAACAAACAGGGTTTTAATGGGATGTTCATGTCATATGTAGTTTCCCCATCTTTTCATGCCATTTAAGTTACCTTTTCCACATCTTTCCAAGATGGCGTTGATCCAGCTTCAAATTTTGCCGCATACAAATAGAATTTGTGATCCAGAGGTTTTTTAAAATCAGTAAACACTGTAGAAACATGTCCATGGACTGAAGTTGGACATTACTGTGTGTGTGATTGATGTAATGAGAGGTAAAGACAGAAGTGATCATTAACAGTAAACTACTATGGCTTCCACTCTACAGATGTGCCGGGCAGGATTTTGAAGTCGGGGTTGGTCAGGCTTCCCTAACTTACCAAAGGGGGTGGGGGTGGGGTTGGGGGGTTGGTTCAAAATTATATTTCTGACGGGTGACTTAAAAATGCCTACTTTCCAGTACAAATGAAAGGTACCGGGTTCCCTTAAAATGTCCTTTTAAAATTTCTTACAGGATCTCTTGTGGAAAAAAATCAGGTTGAAAATACTCTGTGAAGCTGCACGTCATCTGTAGAATTACTTTCGATGAGGCTTTAGTAATAATTGTAAATATAAAGGCTGTTTAGGGGTATGGACTTGGTTTTAGGGTTCATGTACATACCACACACACTTTGGTTCAGTTTAGGGTTAAGGTAAAGTGTATGTTTAGGCCTTTAGTTGGAATGGTGAAGGTTAGAACTAGAGGGAAAGGAATTATGTCAGTACAGTTCCCGCAAAGATAGAAGTACAGTGTATGTGTGTGTGTGTGTGTGTGTGTGTGTGTGTGTGTGTGTGTGTGTGTGTGTGTGTGTGGTATGTAGCGTTCCACTCCAAAGTCTGAGCTTTGTACATCTGTGTAAACATAAATTTTATCTGTGCTGTTTATTAAAACACAGATACACAGGTTTGTATTTATTTTTTTTCGAGTGTGATTTATATAGTAGATCTTAGGGAGGGTTTTATTATCAGGTGTGTGTGTGTGCCCTTTAAAAAGACTGGGGAAAAGGTTATGGTGACAGCATGACTGAGAATAAATGGTGACAAGTGCCATGGAAATTAATATCTCGTGAAGCGCTTTAAGAGGAAAAAGATCTTGGAATCTCATTATTACTGATTTAGGAGCAGTCCGTGAGTTGGAACTCGCTCACTCATTCACTACCGCCTTCTCACTAAATAGGGTATTGAATTCAGAGGAAAAGTGAGTTCAACGGAGCGAAAATACTTTCGGTCACTACTCCTCAATGCCGTTAAAATTATGAGATACTGTCGCACAATGAAAACATCACATTACTGAGCTTGTGGTTGGCTGCTGCCTTGTATTAGTTCCTGCCCACAAAGCAGCTCAGGAGCTTTAGGAATGGGTTCCGTCCATCCGTCTGTCCATCACACTTTAGTTTCTGGACATTTATTTGTTGCTTGCTGAAACTGGGGGCTTTCAAACTTGTTATTAGGGATGTGAATCATGATTCAATTCAATTCCGATTTTTCGGGTGACGATTCGATTCAGAATCGATTCTCGATTCGAACCGAGTTTTGATTCATAACCATTACAAGAAAAGGGAGCCAATTTCACGAGTAACTACTTTCTTCTATAAGCTAGGAACAACTCTTCTATAAGAAAGAAAGAAATTATATTGCTAGACAGCTGGTTTTGTAGATGTACTTATCTGCTGTGCTGGTTCAGAGTAGGTTTGGAGTTTAGTGAAGTGACGGAGTGTGCATTAGTCAGGAGTTGGTCGTGCTGCTGCTCCGTTTCTTTTAGCTCTGGGTGATGGCGTAAGATGTAGGCTCGGCGATTTGAAGTGTTCCCAAAATACTTGACGGCGCTGGCTATAGGCTAAAAGCTAGTTCTGTACTAAACTAAGTACTTAAGTAAGTAGGACATTTATTTGTGATTTGGGTGTGCTCTGTAATTATGCTTCACTGTCTGTTTACAAAAGCGGTATATAGGCAAACCTTCCAAACTGGCCCTGCGATGGCCTGGCGAGCTGTCCAGGGTGTACCCCGCCCTCGCCCAGAGTCTGAGATGGGCGCCAGCCTCCCCGCGACCCTAATTAGGAATAAGCGGTTCAGATAATGAATGAATGAATGAATGAACCTTCCAAACTTTTCTGTTACACAAAAACATGTTTTATTATCAGGTGGTTTTAACATGCATTTCAGCCTTGCAATCTGGGGAAATTGTTGCAATCTGAAAAAATCCATTTGACAGTTTAAAAAGGATGCAGTTTCACTCTCGCAAGAGCACAAAATTGTGAGAATAGGACGTGAATCCCTCAGTTTATATAAGGCAAGTTAATGTTCAATTATGTAATTAAGAACATTCATTCATCATTCATTTTCATCAGAAAGTGGGAGTCATGGCTGACATGGCCTTTGATAGTTTAGTTAGCTGCACTGGTGGAATGGATAGATAGCAGTGACGGCTCGGTGATAGTGGGGCTTGAACTCCTGACCTTCGGATCAGTAAGCCAACACCCTACCACCAGGCCACCACTGTCCTGAATTTCATATATTCATATGCAAATTAGTTCCATGTATGCTGTCGAAGTCACAATGATCATATGACTTGATCAGTGATCACTTTTCGCTTTACAATGTCGCTTCCCTGGGTGCGGAGTTATTGCTCACAGGCTATTCCACTCTCTGCAGTCAGACGGGGGTAACAGTAGACAAGATTCAAATTGGATACTACTCACCCATTCCCTCATTTGCCAAACCACTTTATAAAACTAGGGTGGAGGGAGGCTTGTGTCTATCTCAGCCGAAACTGGGTGAAAGCAGGGTACACTCTGAACAGCGTGCCAGAGCATTGCAGGGTACACACACAACCATTCACACTCACACCTTGGAACAGCCAATTAGCCAAATGTGCATGTCTTTGGACAGTGGGAGGAAACCAGAGTACCCAGAGAAAACCCACGGAAGCACAGCGAGAACATGGAAACTCCACAGAGAAATGCCTGAGCCTGAGACTCCAACCCAGGACCAGGAAGAAATACTGTTTTCTGATTAGCTGACATTTCTGTATAACGGAAGCGCTTGACAGCATGAGAGGGGTGGTGTCATGGTTGTTTGAGGAAAACCGCCTAAGTAATATCAGTGGCGTTATAAACAATAAAAAACAACATAGGCATTTATGGGTGGCACGGTGGCGTAGTGGTTAGCATGATCTCCTCACAGCAAGAAGGTCCTGGGTTCCATTTTCCCGGCTCAGGCGTTTCTGTGTGGAGTCTGCATGCTGTTCACGCATCCCGGTTCTCCGGTTTCCTCCCACAGTTCAAAAACATGCACAGTAGGCTAATAAGCTATTTTTGTTGTGTGAGTGTTGGCCCTGCAATGGCCTGTCAAGCTGTCCACGGTGTACTCTGCCCTCACCGAGAGTCACCTGAGATGTCCCGGGTCCCCGTGACCCAAATTAGGATTAAGCGGCTCAGAAAATGAATGAATGAAAAAGAAAATATTAGCATTTTTATGCTTACGTAACGTAAGGCCATTGATGTAAGGAGAAACACAGCTCTTTTCGAATATAAAAATGCTAATATTTTGAAGGGGAAGTTGTGCAGGCAGAACGTTGTCCACACTGGACCCCTCATGGAGTCTTTACATTCCTGAACTATTATTATTATTGTTGTTATTCAGGCTGGCAGGAGGCACATACCTGCGCTCTCGATAAACATTATGAGATAATGGAAAACAGTTTGCTGTGGCTTACTAATAAAAACCCAAGGATTTCCACTGAGCGTGCAGAGGATTCGTCCCACTTATGTATTTATTTATACCATTTTATTCCACGTAATCATGTTTTGAGCCATTCCAGTTGGGTTTCCTTATAGGGCTGCATAATTTAGCTTCAGCTCTGCCTAGCATGTGTTTTTTTTTTGTTAGTAAAAAGCAGGGCTTCAGTTCACTGGGCTCCACCTTTGGCAAAGAGTACAGCTTTCTGACTTTCTGACATCCTATCATTAGACTCGAAGAGATGATTCATCAGCAGACATTTAGTAAAGATGGATGGGCCTCTCTGAAGCACTTTATCCTTTATGATGGTCACGAGGAGGCTGTTCGGCTGGTACATAACTTGTAACTTGCTGTGAGGAGGACGTGCTAACCGCTACACCACCATGTCACGCCATACTATGTGTTAATTGTTGCTAATCAATGCTTAAACTTCACGCTGTCATGCCAACTTTATAAATGTTACAAAAGGCATTAGTGTGTTGGCCAAAACAGTCCTTTGCCAGCATTTCCTCTTCAGCTGTATTTCAGCCCTGTGAATACAATACCTCCCATCGGAACCTGCACTGTTCTAAATTTAAATCCTCAGAAGTGAATACAAGTGCAGCAGAGACATTTACTTTAAATGAGAAGGTGAAACCGCGAATACAGATATACAGAGACACCCACTTTTCTGTCTGTGCCTGGGTGACTAGAACAAGGGATGAAGCACCTGGAAATGAAAATCATCAGTATATGAGCTGCAATCCCCACCCCGTCCTCCTCAGCACAATAAGTACCTTTATGCGTTTCTTTAACGTATGAACCTTCTCTCAGGAGTCCTGACAAAGGATTTTACCAAGAGTTATGTCACAGTGATTACAGGATGGCTGAAGCCTATGAGATCATTACACAGTGGTGCAAAAATGGAGCTTTACTCCCTTTCAGGGTCACAGGCTACAACATTCAGCATAGTATAACCATTACGCCGTGCTATCTATATTAATTACAAGGATTATACTCCAACACGGGAAAATCTCTCTTGTTCACCATGTGGACACATGCAAATGACTGTATTCTCCATATTCTTTAAAACATGTGGATTTGTTCTCTGCAGTGCAACCTGATCCATCTATTAGAGGAAAAGCTGTCTTGGGTCCTAAGCTTCAGTGAGAAAGCATTGCCCAATCCTCACCGCCCACACGTGCAGAGTAAAGACACAGCGAGGGCCTCCATTACTACACCGTGGCCTGCTCTCTTTTCCAACCGGCAAGCCTTCATTTTCTCCAAAGAGGCTCGAAAATGACACACTAAATGAAATGGCTGGGTTTAAAGTACACAGCCCCATTTTTAGGTTGGTGCGTGTTGGATCAGGTCCATTCCATGCTCTCTGCAGTTCAGTTAAGGTCAGAGAAGGTGGTCTGATTGCTGTGCACAATTTGTTTATTAAGGCTTCTCATGAAGTCTTGCGCTGTAATTTCATTAATGATATGCCATGCCTAGAAGAATGACTGTTTTCTGATTAGCTGACATTTCTGTATAACGGAAGCGTCTGCATATTCTCCCCGTGCTTGTGTGGGTTTCCTTCAATTGGTGCCTATAAAATGTGCCTATAGTGCCAATAGTATGAACCATACAGTCAGAGAATTAAATAGTGAGTTGGCTAGTCATAGCTGGCACGTTCTTTTGCCTGCCCTTTTTTCCTTAAAGTGATTTACCGAAAAGCGCCAGGATTCACTGGACCAGATCACATTTGTGTCGTTTTTTTGTAAACTGATCACTTAATTCTGTGAGTTATGTCAAAATAAGTAAAATGCATGAATCTTTTTTCTTGTTCCAGGTTGCAATTAAGTCCATTAAGAAGGAAAAAATCAAGGACGAGCAGGACATGGTGCACATTCGTCGCGAGATCGAGATCATGTCGTCACTACGTCACCCCCACATCATTTCTGTATTTGAAGGTTTGTCTTTTTTTTTTTTAATCCTTACTTCAGTCCACGCCTGCACACATTTTGTTCAGAACAAGTGTTATGGTTCAAAAGGCAGTTTAGCTTTTCCATTTCAGTTTGGATGACTTTGATCTAGGGCTGTTCGTGTGTGTGTGTGCGTGTGCGAGAGAGAGAGAGCAAATATCTGATCATGTGTGCACTCAAGTGGGGTGTCTGAGGGCAGCTTTCCACATATATAAGGGGTCTCCTCCTTCTCCAGTCCATTTGATCTTGAGGCCAGACATCTGCTGGTGGTTTCTGTGTGAGCAGCTGGGAAGCAGACTCTCTGGGAAGCAGAGGGATCTCTTAGCGTCTCCATCTCACACTCGTGCCCTGACGCGTATCTGTCTTGGCTCGGAATTAAACATTGTTTGAATAAATAACAATAACCTCCTTAGCATTGTTAATAAATGATCTATCCTGGGTTCTGCAGTCTGGTTTCTTCCCTATTCATTCTTCACTTACATGGATTTTCGGGTTGGACCCACTTTAAACAAACAGCTGACTGATTCTTGAAGCAGCCCCCAGGTTATTTTGCGTGCATGGAACATGATTCATGCTCTTATATCCTGAAAATCCATGTACTTAATTTCTTGGGGGAATTGTTTCTGTGCCACGTCAGGCTTGGCACACACAGCATTTCATACACTTTTTCAAATGGTCTACAAATAATAAACACAGAGACTGTGTTTATTAAGTGGTGAGTGTCTGATGAGGAGTGAGATTCGCCTAGCTGTACTGTAAGAACTCGGCCCGTGTTTTGGTTGGCGTGTCTCAGAGTGTCTGAGATGATGATTAGGAGAAAACACCCATTGAAATACTCTACAAGAACCAGGCAGCTGGTGTCTATGGGTTTGCCACTTTGTCTGCTATCACCACTTGAAAGGTTCTGGTTTTTTTTTTTACATCTTTATATACACGTGCAGCATGTTTTCTGGTGTATCTCGTTAAATTGTGTTTACTGGTGTGGGTTGGCCTACCAAAATAAAACTGCAATGTATAGACACAGAAAGACAGGATATATTTGGAAACACTCTTTCAACTATTAATTAAGTCTGCTGCTTGGCAGGGAAGGGTATGTATTCACCAGCTTCTGTGTTTATTTGCCTGTTAGCAGAATTACGCAAAAAAATACTGAATTAATTTCCACCAAATTTGGTGGCGGTATAAGGAATGGGCCTGACAATACCCGTTACATTTCGGTGAAGATCTGTATCACGATACATATCCATGAAGGTATTAAAAACTTTTAAACAAGGATTTATTGATGGATTTCTCCTGTTAGAAGTATTATGGAAGAACTACCACACCCATTTTCACCAAACTTGGTGGAAAGTAGCGGCCTGGGGGTGGAAAGAACCCATTACCTTCTGGAGGTGATCTGTGCATGGGATCACATTGGGAAAACAAAATCTGAATTCCCAAAATATCCCCATCTTTAACATGTGGCGGCACGGTGGTGTAGTAGTTAGTGTGTCCGCCTCACAGCAGTAAGGTCTCATGGCTCAGGTGAATCTCTTTGAAGTTTGCATGTTCTCCCTGTGCTTGCATGGGTTTCTTCTGGGTACACCGGTTTCCTCCCACAGTCCAAAGGCATGCACATTATGCTAACTAGCTGATCCAACTTGCCCCTAGATGTGAGGGTAAGTGGGAATGGTTATATGCATGTTGGCCCTGTGATGGTCAGATGAGTTGTTGTGGGTTTACCCCACCTTTGCACGTTGTTGGCTGAGATAGGCTGCAGTCTTCCAGTGGGCAAATAAGTTAGTGAGTGAGTGGGTGGGTAACATGGGGTAAAATGTTCATCTGACACCCTTTAGGGGGAAAATTTCATTGTAACTATGCCAAGTTATAATAATCCATGTGCCTAATGGAGGTACCTTGCACTCTGAGTGCCCATGTCTTGGCAAATGTGATGTAAACCAATCCAGATGTGAATTTAAAAATGATAAACTAATTTATAATTAGCCAAATGTTCTTTTTGCACCCATTGCAGTCTCTGTGATGGGTTCTCTTGTTTTGGAGCTACTTGGTTTCACAGCACTGTCGGGTTCACACTGTAATAGTGTTGTAGCACTGACTGCCTTGCTATCCAGGCCTGAGCTGAGTGCATAATTGTGTTAGGGAGTCTGAAAAGACTGTGTGGCTCCTGAAAAATACACAACAAGTACTGGGTTGTTAGGAGAGCTACTGCGTGAATACACAGAGTAATAGGCAAGTCAAGCCCAGTCACATGTTACGCTTATGTAATCTGCCTAATTATTCCCTGTAGGATGACAGTGAAATGGGATTGAAGGGGTCAGAGATCGCAGATGAACACAATCATGAACTTTAAGAGCTGAAAGGTCACGGGTTCTGAACGTCCCCAAGGGTAAAAGCCTCCGTCCCCAGTGGAGCTATAGAAGCTGACTGGAGCATCTAGCAATCATGGTTTCTGTCCCTGTAGGTCCATGGAACACGATGGATGTTTCATTAGTGCATTCAGACTATAGGAACTATTCATAGTTCCTGTAACTCTTTAAGAAGTGCCTCTCATTTTGTGTGTTCGCACTGCAGGAACTGCGGACGATTTTAGTTTTTATAACACTGTTTTCTGGGACTTTACTTTTAGTTTCTACTTTGGGGGGCACTGAGTACTAACCCATCACAGTAGGAACCGTGGGTGAAATAAGTGCACGATGATTAGTCCAGCACGGCACCGTATATCCCCAAAAGCCCTTTACACAACTATTACGTTAGCTCTAAGTGGTAAGGAAAACAAACAAGCAAAAAACCTCCAGAAAATTGGACAGACAGCGAAGTCCATGTTTTACTGAGCTACAGTTTCGTGTCTAAGCGAAACGTAAAAATCTTCAGTGTGCCCTCCCAGCTTCGGAAATTGGATATCCACCACCCAGCAAAGTATTTAGACTTAAATGTCTACTTCTTGCTCCTTATCAGCATTATATTTATGTCTCAGTTCCAAACATTTACGTTGCGTCATTTAACGTTTACACTGTCGGTGCTAATGCGATGAGAATAAAAGAACGTGGTCGTTTTTAGTTCTGCAGGGAGCGCCCCAGAGGATGGTTCCTTTCAAAACATTACTAGGACTGCTCATTCCAAAAGTGCCTATTGTTTCAAGGTTTCATTATCCCAGCACTTCAGTGGTGTAATTATAGTAACATAGCCACACCTGTAACACAAAACATGCTTATACAAGGATGGGATAGTATTAAGTATTTTGACACTAACCCCGGTACAACTGAAATCTGTACACATGCACAATATTCCAAATTTTCTACTTCCATAGCAAAATGCTAAAATGGTCTTCCTTTCACCACCCCTTGAGTAATACTACCTTCTTACAAAATTGTTGTTTCCCATCTTTTAAGCACAGCGCATATAAAACTTGTCTTCCACACTGGAGGGCTGCATGTGTACTGTACAGCACAATGAGATTCCACGATACTATATATAAACATTTGATAGTGCAGTACTGACTACATTTCAAATGTCATGTTTACTGCAAAAAAATTAGGTAAAACATAAGAAAATAATTCATTATCTGGACGACTTTGCTACGGTCACACGGAGGGTGGAGGCGGACACTTTGTAAAGGGGCGGTACACACCGAACAGCTCACCAGACCATCACACAAATCACACAACATCCATGCTCACACTCACACCTAGGGGCAATCCAGAATATCCATTTAGACTAATATGCATGTCTTTAGACTGTGGGAGGAAATTGGAGTACCTGTAGGAAACCCAGGCATGCAGGCACGGGGGGCATATGCAAACTCCACACAAAAATGATGTCGCTGTGCATGGGGGTCACACCTAGGACCTTCTTGCTGTGAGGTGGAAATGCTAACCACTATGCCAAAATGCCAACCTGCACAGCATTACTTTCATTCATTCATGCATTACTTTTTCATTCATTCACCAATTCGGGTTGCGGGGAGGCTGGCACCCATCTTACCCGACTATGGGCGAGGACAGAATACACCTTGGGCAGCTCACCAGGCCATCGCAGGGAAACATTACTTTTCATCAATTCAAAGTTTTTTGAATAATGTATGTATGCACTTATTTATTTTTTTATGTCTACGTCCAGCCAAAATGTCTTGTTAGTAAACAAGTGCTAATCACGGTGCTACCCAATACTTCCCAATACAGTAAATAAGCACTGAATTAATGCAAGTGAAATGATCTTTCCATGCAGCACAATAATTTGGTTGGTTCCAGTCTAGAAAAAAAAAATGATTTAATAATCTCAGAATTGTTGTTTTCTAATCCAGTGATTTTCAACCGCTGTGCCGGGCACACTAGTGTATTGTGGGAAATTATCCAATTACCGTTGGCCATTGTCGAGTGTCTGTGCTGTAGTGACTGGCAGAGTAATGTAATACTCTTCTGTGTCAGAGAGCGGCAGTAGGGAGCTTAATTGCCTAAATTATATTATTATTATAATTATATAATATAATTATATTAGAGACAAGAGAATTAGTGATGTACGGAGCCCCTAAAGGGACATGTGGGGAAAAAAGATTTTTTTCTAAAAGAGATTAAAATGAAAGTTTCTAATGAGCACGAGAAACTATCGCGTGTGGACCAGTTACCTTAGGTTTCTCGTGCGCACTAGAAACTTTTCATGTAAATTTCCCCCCATGTCCCTTTAGGAGCTCCATGGTGATGCATGCAAGTGCAAACTCCGAAGTGGGACCTGTATAAAATTAATTAACAGGTCCTTAATATGAGTTGGTGGTCAAAGAAATGAGACAGTGAAAGCTATCTTTTGTTCAGCTTAACTCTAACCGGAGATGTGACGACAGCGACTCCGTTGTTCTTGGTGTGAGGCGAGAAGTCCAGCAGTGCTGCTGTACCGAGCAAGCTTAAACCCCATCTCCAAATGAAGCACCCATTCCTTCAAAACAAGCCGATGGACTATTTCTTTCTCCTGCGTGAAAACACAGAGAAACCAGCAACTTTTATGAGAAAAACCACAAAGGTAAATGAGAGAGAGCCCTCAAAGCTACATAGTTGCTGAACTTAAAGCTAAATCAAAAAAGTCCCACACAGTGGCAGACACGTTAATACCACCTGCCGGCAGAGCCACCGTACACGAGATGCTCGTTGAGGATGAGCATTGCGTGTGTTCATCTAAACAGGCCCAGGTTTCACACTGACTAAGTTTAATCTATATTGTGATTACAAACATACTGTATTAAGCTACAGAGTGTCGTTTTCTAACATTTTTGGTTTGTGGCGTGCCGCACGATTTGTTCAATGTAAAAAATGTGCCGTGGCTCAAAAAAGGTTGAAAAACACTGTTCTAATCCTTTAATAGTAAATTCTAGTTCAAACTTCTGCCAGTTTCATGCCAGCATAGATCGTCATTTTTGCAACTTTCCATTCTCCACAGTACAACGCAATTGTATTAGTCCTCATGTTCAGTCTTTTTTTTTTTCGTTTCTTTCTCCGTGGGCCATCCCCAGGTTTCCTTTGGTGTTCCTCTCTTCCTGGTTCCTGGTGGTGCTCATCTCATGGCTGCCCTTCTGGGTGAATCCCAGATAACGCTATGGATCAAGGCATCATGTTTGAAAGACATCCAACTGGGCGGTGATGGTGATGAGAAGGGCCTAAACCTAGAAATAATTATTTTACATAAGCTACTTATTAATCGAGGTCTGCACAGAGAAAGCTATAGAGAGAGCTCTGTGCAAAATGACCACGGGCTAAGATTTCACTGAAGTAGTTCATACATTTATGACATTTGGCCGACACCCTTATCCAGAGCGCCTTGGATTTTTATCTCATTCATACAACTAAACAATTAAGGGTCTTCCTCAAGGGCTCAGCAATGGCACCTTAGTGGGACTGGGGTCTGAACCCATGACCTTCTCAACTGCAGCCCAGAGCATTAACCACCGAACTTCCACTGCCCAGTTTATTATATGGCATTTTAAAATCGTAGCTTTTTCAAATTAACTTCAGATTAGCTGACGACAGGACACGTCCAGGGTGGGGCAGAGTAACGACTCCCGAACAGGATCGCTACATCTGGTTGAAATGACCGGTTTCGCCACCTGTATCACTGCCTGTGTCACCACAAACGAAGGCCGTACCCGATACTGACTGTTGTGACTTTTATTTTGGCAGGTGCCAAACAAACAAGATTAGCTAAACTAATTTTCCATATTACAAAAATCCAGTTTTGGGTACCAGAGTCAAAATTAGGTAGAAAATTATGATCTCAAAGTGTTTTTAAACATTAAACATTAAAAAACATTTCACCCCCTGATTTTTAATATGCAACATCATCATCCACAAAATCATCACTGATGACACGGCTCATAGAAGTGACTACTGAACTATTTTTAAACCCTTCTGTTTCGACTTGGAGAAATGGCACCCCATCAATGTGCAAACGTTCGTCTGACCTCTCAGCTGCGTGTTATTTTCCTCAACAGTGTGATAAAGCGCATGATTTATAGCAATGGAACAGTGGCACAGCGGGAGTTCCTGCCCTCTCAGCATTCTCTTCCTCTTCTCTCTTGTTTTCCTGTTAACACAATTCCCAGAAGGCCTAGCACTCTACCTCCCTGCCGTGCTTATAGTTGAAGGTCACAGAGGCATAGTGAGCCGATGCGCAGGCGGCCCGCACGGCCTCGTCTCTTGGGCATTTTTGAGGTTTTAACAAAAAACGAGCACTTTCTCCAACATAACGTGTGGTGCACTGATTCATTATAATTTGCTGTGTTTGTTGTCCTTACACCACAGCTCAGCTCCATGATCGTTAGCGGTTTAAGTCACGACCCAATGAACTCTGTAGTCTGCCCAGTCAAAAATATTTACTTTATCCTTTTATTTTTACCCCTATGTTTTAAAAATGTCCACCGAAAGCCTTATTATTTTACAGTTGTGATTCGGCATCAATGAAATCCAACAGGACGCTTTTGTTCTTGACCACAGGACATTCTTTGAAGATTGTTGTCTCTGTGGCTGCGTTTTTGTCTCCATGTGAACCTTTGCCAGATATTATGCACCATATCCTTATTACATGACATGCTGTGCATTTGAGGAAATACTCAGTAGATAATGCAGTAGATATCCTCTTATTTACGCTGCAGGCACTTCATTGTTTGTGGATTTGGTTTTTAAAGAGTAACCTTATGATCTGTTTTGAATTATGGTTGCAGTATTTGAGAATAAGGACAAGATCGTGATCGTGATGGAGTACGCCAGTAAGGGGGAGTTGTACGACTACATCAGTGAGCGCCGGCGACTTACAGAAAGAGAGACACGGCACTTCTTCAGGCAGATCGTGTCTGCAGTGCACTACTGCCATAAGGTATTGTATATGTTTCCTTTCTTCCTCTACTTCTCCCTGATTTTAATAACCATGTTACCGTTAGCGTGATTATCCCTTTTTTTAAGGGAGTGAGCTCTACTTTCCCTTTCTCCACCTTTATGGCTGAAGTGCCCTTGAGCAAAGCACCTAACCCCCACCTGCTCTTCAGGCGCCCCAAATGTGTGGCAGCCCACTGCTCCGAGTGTGTGTGTGTGTGTTCTCACTTTGGATTGGTTAAATGCATAGGCAATTAATACAGTATATCAAAATTGAAATGGAGTAAAGAGTCTGCTGTGGAAAAGCTTTTGCAAGGGGACAGAAACACCCCACTTGCTTTGTTCACGTAACAACATGGAATTAAATGGAAATGCTGACCATTCACAGCTGTGTTTATTGAAAACTTTTTTAAATATCGCTTTTATTTTACACAAAACTGCAACAGAACCCCAGCTTGTGTCCTGGCCTTTGTACCGAGCAACATGTATACAGTGTTTTAACAAAGCTCTGCTCATAAATACTGTAAATCAGCTCTGTGCGCATGTTGTCTTTGGCCTCTTGGTGTTCAGGAGCAATCTCTGAATGACAGAATGATTGCTAACAGCCTTCCCTCCCGAGCTATGAATTCACAGCATCCATATTGAGTGAGTTGCCTAAAGGAAGAGATAATCGAGAGGGCCACACATGCTGCACATTCTGCCTGTTAACAGGCTCAGAAATCTTTCCCCTTTTGTCTTTCTGTCCAGTCTATAATTGCCTCTCCGAATGGACTGGATCCCCTGCTGTGTTCCATTTACAGCCATGTCCCAGAAGAAACACGGCTGGGGGCCGGCCTGTTGACTGAGCTTGTCTTGTCAGGATGTCAAAAGGCAATGATTTTATTTCTCCTTTCTGGGGAAGAACATCAATGACCCGCGGTGACCCATGTGCGACTGAGTCATCATCACTCCAGGCAGCGCGACATGTGTACTGTCATGTAGGCTTGGCACAGACGACATAGGAAGTGCCGTGCTTTATATGTTGCCCCATCTGCTCCGCTCAAAAGTTCGCCGAACATGTGTTCCCTTTTCAAGCTGGCCAAGTTGGAAGCGGGGAGTGCATAGCTGCGTTAGTAACGAACTCTGCTGCGACTGAACTCGTGTCCCTAATCTTGAACGGCTGTGCTTCAGGCAGCGCTTCCCACATGTTTGTTGCTGCTTTAAAGGCAACACTAATGACACAGTCGGGTTTTGATTCAGAGCTGGTGTGAGAACATAACTCGCTCTACTCCGTAATTACAGGCGTGTGTTTATGGGGCAGATGTTAGTTGGTCCATCTCGATATGTTGCCTATGACCTCACTAGGTATAATGGTGAGGTGTTGTCGGAGGAGGTTGTCATATTTATTTAGGTACATTCTTTAGTAGTTACATCGAATAATCTGTCGTTATATTTGTATGGGGAACTATGTACGCAGCTGGCGTAATCTCAGCTGGTAACATCTGTTCCTGTTTCTGCAGTGTTCTTGTAGACGGCAGTTTGATTGTTTGGGGAAATGCAAACATAGCTAGTGATTTTTAAATTTTTTTATTTTACAGAATAGTGTGGTGCACCGGGATCTCAAACTGGAAAATGTGCTACTGGATGAGAACTGTAATATAAAGGTAAGCAGCCCTGATGACTTTTTTTTGTAAGATTATTGTATAATATGATATATGATGCCGTTAAACACTATCATAATGATAAGGTTAATGTAACTGCCTGGTATTTAATGATAATATACAATAAGGCAGTCATTAGTGCAAAACTAGAAGCAGTGCATAAATCTTCATGGGTGGAATTTCACAAGGACACCGGTGAGCCATCATAACAGAGGGACACAGGGTCAGGAAGACTGCTAAGTGGTCGGCCAATTACATGTGACATCAAACAATAAACCATGATAAAGGGACAAGAACTGCAGTGCAAAGCAGAGGCTTCATGTGATGACACGCTTGCTGTACATTATCCTGCTCATTTCAGAGTATTGATTAAAAAATAGATTTTAATACTTCTGCTGATGATGTGCTCCATAGCAACAGTGTGTTATACTTAGCAGTGGTCTGTTATCTCTTTATAATGCCATATTTGACCAATTAAGGGGCATGCCCACAGGAAGTAATAAGCGACAAGAGACCATGCAAGGTCAACACAAGTCTGCGAAATGAACAATGATGGGTGAAATTATCTCAAGCGAGCTGAACTTTCACGTGACGCAATTTTAAGCGATAAACAATCAGAACATAAAGATACCATTGGTTAACAAATCCCGCCAAAACTTTTCACAAGAGATTCCCTAGACTTTCATAAGAAATACCATACATAAGTGTAATCATTTGGGTTAGCTAACCTGAGTACATGTTTCGCTAATGTCTTCGCTAACAGTTAAGGTCTATATATGCTAAAATGATATAAGCTAATGATAATATGAGTATTTATTAGTTAATTAGTAAAACGCTTCTCGTGGATCTACACTGGTTTCAAAAAACATTTAGAAGTGAGAAACATGCGAGAGGGTTACCTAGGCAACCAGAGTTGGTGGTGAAAGCTTTGCTAAGTGATTAGCAAATTGAAGTTGAAGCAAAGCTAAGTGAATGCGATTCACTCGTTGCTCAGTGGTGAAGTAACTTGCGTGTTACTGATTGTTTCCTGTGTGTATGGCACTTTAAAATCAAGTATTCAAGTGAGTCGTGTAATAAGCAGTGATATAGAACTGCCACTAACACATTTATCATTAATTTATATCTGAACAGATTGCAGATTTTGGATTGTCCAACCTGTACCATAAGGACAAGCTCTTACAGACGTTTTGCGGTAGCCCACTGTACGCATCACCTGAAATTGTCAATGGGAGGCCTTATCGTGGCCCTGAGGTAGGATTTCTACTTTCAGAACAATCAATCAATCAGTCAAACAGTATTACTCAGCCTGTAATGATGGCTGTAGCAGGTACTTTCGTTGCAATATGTAAAGGAAACCCAACAGGATTTCTGGGTCATTAATAATGGAGGAATCTCAAGGTTAGTTGTAAATGACCGGAATGAGCATCACTCACATATTTCCTGGATTATTCCAACCCAGACCCTTGAAAACAGCAACCCTGGATTTAAAAATGTAATGAAGCGAACAAGCTTAAACTCCAGGACTTCCAGAGAGACACATTCTTGGTCCAGGTCTAATACCCTCCACCACCTGTTCGCTTGTTGAAAGGTCACATTAATAGTATGAACCTTTCGATTTAAATATAAAACAGTTTGATCCTGGAATTATAAGATCACCCCCTGACTTTTAATACTGATGTAAAATCTCCCGCACCCTCTGATAACCTTAGTGGTTGTTTTTGCACTGGCGCTGGATTTAATCTCAGAGATCTGATCCCGGATCAGTGTTCCTTGTTATCTAGATGAGAACATTGTTTAAAAAATAGCACTCTTACTCGGAAATGGTAAGTGAGTTAATCTTTTGAAGTTTTTTACGATTGCTATTTCTTGGATACATCCTCACAAAAGCATTCACGAGTTCCACAGGGGAGCCAAGCATCTCTCTCTCTCTCTCTCTCTCTCTCTCTCTTTGCTTTCTCTCTGTTTGTTTTCTCCTGACTCTTTTTTGGAGGAAGGTGCTTTGTACCTCATTTGCAAGGTATTTGTTAGGCGTTACCAAAATGCAGCAGTTAAATGATCTTTAGCAAGTGCAGCTCATATTTTTAGACCCAAAAGCAGAGGCTGTCAATTTGCTATAATTTGCGGTAATTTTCTTACGGTTTTGATTGTAATCGAAATTACCATCCCCTTATGGGAAAAGCCACAAATTACAGGCCGCAATGAGAAAAAATAGCAACGGCACACACAATGGCTGTGTCACTCTGTTGTGATCCGAATCTCTGCAGACTCTGACAGGAAAGCCTTGAGCAAAATAATTTGTGAGGAAGTCCAATCAGTCAGGACTTGCTATCTGATTTCCTGTGGCCTGACACCCGTGCAGTGCATGGCAAGCTGTTTAACGGTGGTTTGTTCTACCAGTAATGTATAGTGCCTATCAGCAAGTGAACAGGTTGCTTAAAAGCATTTAATAATAGCCCCACTTCCTTACGTTGCCTTACTTTTCAGACATAATTACCTATAGTCCTGGGAGCAGACAACTGTGTCTGAAAAGTAAAAACGTTGTGTAAAAACTAAATTTTCACGGCAAACTATGTCAAAGACAACTCTGATTATTTTTTTTTTCTTTATTAATACGATGTGTGTTTGACAGGTGGCATTTTGTGTAACCCTGCTTGATAATATTGCCGATATTACCACAGCACCTTTTCACAATTTTAGCAGATGTAGAGCTTCCTTGAAAGCTGCCATTTATGTTTTTGTCTTGTAAACATTGTGTGTGTATATATGTATATATATATATATATATATATACACACACACACAAATATATACATATATATATTTACTGACTT